>VXBA01000883.1:1534347-1583600 GCA_013399895.1 Serilophus lunatus | reverse complement strand
AAGGAACCGAGCGGCCCCTCCGCGCCCCTGCGGGGCTCTCGCCTCTTCCCAGGGTCCGGCTCCGGCTCCTCGGGGGATCTGGCCTCTGCTGCCGCCGGGGCTGCGGCGTGCGGTCCTGCCCCGCTCCCGCCCCCCCCGCGCCGGCCGGGCGGGTCGGTGCCCGCTGCCCCCGCAGCCCCACGGCTGCATGCCCGCCGCGGTCTCGGCACGGCTGGATTCGGTGGAGTCCTGGGCCTTCCATGCGCTGCTGGTGCTGCCCTATATGTTTTACGTGGGCTTGTTCTTCGTCAACGTGCTGATCCTGTACTATGCCTTCCTGATGGAGTACATCGTCCTCAATGTAGGCATCGTCTTCCTGCCCGAGGATATGGACCAGGCTCTGGTGGATTTGGGGATGCTCTCTGACCCCGGCTCCGTGCTCTACGAGACGGACAGCGAGCTGGATGTCTTTGACGGGTACTTGGAGTGACGGCCCGGGGCGCTCCGGAGCGACTGAGCGGTGCCGCCGCCTGGCCCGGGGCCGGGGCCGGCCGTCCCGCCATGGCCGTGNCGGTGCCGGGGCCAGAGGGGCAGCCGGGGCAGGCCCGCGGAGACCTCGCAAGGAAAGTAAGTCATTGCCTCGGGCTGTGCTGGGCAGGCCCGCGGGGCGCTCCGCCCGCCCGGCCGGGCACAGCGCTGCCGCCGCAGGCACAGCTCGGGGGCCGGGGCCGGGGCCGCCCCCGGCGCTTCCCCCGCCCGGCAGCGCCCGGGGGACAACGTCCCTCCCCCGGGACTCGCCCCGGAGCCTCCGCGGTTGTGCTGCCGGGGGCTGCCCGCTCGGCTGGGCACGGCTTCGCTCGGCCGGTCCTGAAAGCAGCGCTCAATCGAAATGAGCGTCCCGGGGAATATTGATTACAGTTCAGACACCATCGTCGAGCCAGGAATGCGTCTTAGTCGGCTGCCCTTTAAAACCACGCTCTTGGATAACGCCAAACTACCCGGCTCATCATTTTTCCCATTTTAATTCTAGCACGGGGGTTCGCTTGGTCAATTTGGTGTAGTTTGAGTGATTCTAAAACTCTGGAAAGGTAAAGATCTAGCATTTTAAACCACTGAAATACATTTGGGAAGAAAATCCCTATTTCTAGCTAGGACTTCCTGTGCCAAAAGTATGTTAATGCAGACATTCGAAGTTTAAATTAAAATGTGTTAGCAAATCTGCCAGGAGATTTTTTAGTAAAATATTGTCTGTAAATTTGAAAACTTGTTCAGAATACTTTTTTTTTTCATTTTTCTGTTTGAAATGATGGACATAGGAAACTCAGAAACAAGGTTACAAACGTAACCTCAGAAAACACATTATACAAATACAGTTATACAAAAACAGTCTTCTAATTCAAAAAAACCCAAACAAACCTTTCCTGTACTTCTTCATATAAGAAAAAAATTACCTCCTAAATATTTCTATTCAGATTCCTTACAAAGCAATATTAACTGATTTTGGTCAGTAGTTTAAAAGGNTCGGGGGCGGCCGCGGCCCGGGGGTGCCCTCGCTGCGTCTCGGCTCCTTCAGCGCAGCATCTTCCCCTCCAAATGACACCCGCCCCCCCCGGTGCCGGTGCCGGGGCCAGAGGGGCAGCCGGGGCAGGCCCGCGGAGACCTCGCAAGGAAAGTAAGTCATTGCCTCGGGCTGTGCTGGGCAGGCCCGCGGGGCGCTCCGCCCGCCCGGCCGGGCACAGCGCTGCCGCCGCAGGCACAGCTCGGGGGCCGGGGCCGGGGCCGCCCCCGGCGCTTCCCCCGCCCGGCAGCGCCCGGGGGACAACGTCCCTCCCCCGGGACTCGCCCCGGAGCCTCCGCGGTTGTGCTGCCGGGGGCTGCCCGCTCGGCTGGGCACGGCTTCGCTCGGCCGGTCCTGAAAGCAGCGCTCAATCGAAATGAGCGTCCCGGGGAATATTGATTACAGTTCAGACACCATCGTCGAGCCAGGAATGCGTCTTAGTCGGCTGCCCTTTAAAACCACGCTCTTGGATAACGCCAAACTACCCGGCTCATCATTTTTCCCATTTTAATTCTAGCACGGGGGTTCGCTTGGTCAATTTGGTGTAGTTTGAGTGATTCTAAAACTCTGGAAAGGTAAAGATCTAGCATTTTAAACCACTGAAATACATTTGGGAAGAAAATCCCTATTTCTAGCTAGGACTTCCTGTGCCAAAAGTATGTTAATGCAGACATTCGAAGTTTAAATTAAAATGTGTTAGCAAATCTGCCAGGAGATTTTTTAGTAAAATATTGTCTGTAAATTTGAAAACTTGTTCAGAATACTTTTTTTTTTCATTTTTCTGTTTGAAATGATGGACATAGGAAACTCAGAAACAAGGTTACAAACGTAACCTCAGAAAACACATTATACAAATACAGTTATACAAAAACAGTCTTCTAATTCAAAAAAACCCAAACAAACCTTTCCTGTACTTCTTCATATAAGAAAAAAATTACCTCCTAAATATTTCTATTCAGATTCCTTACAAAGCAATATTAACTGATTTTGGTCAGTAGTTTAAAAGGAAAAAATGGAAATTCTTGATGTTAGAGTAACACTGATTGCACAAATGCAGTTGAACAAAGCTTGGTCAAAGTCATGTGGGAGCATAACGAGGGAGGGAACAGATTTTGTTGCTACTGAAGAAATCCCACTGCATGTAGTCACTGCAAATGAAAGTGTCCATGCCAGCATTTGGTGGTTCATCTCAAGCAACTGGGTTAGAATCATTTCTGCTAGAGTAGAAGGTTTGGAGCAGAACAAGACACCATTGGCTACTTCTGTGGCTGTTTCCTCCTCTCCTTTTTCAGCTGAGCAAATAATATACATGCTCTGTGTTCCCGGAAAGAAATTCTTAAAAACTAATGGAAATCTAAGCAAAATCTTTGGTGCAAAAATCCCTATCCATTTTCTCCCCCAAAATACCTTTCCCAAAACCCCATTCTGATTACTTCAATTTCATTTAATGCAGGGATTAAAAATACCTTTTTTTTTTTTTTAAAGCACTGCTTTTCCTGACTCAGATTTGTCATGATGAGTTGCATGAGTTTTCAGGAAGATCTAGGGAGAGCAACAGACATCATTTTCCTCAGTGAATTTTTCCTACTATATGATTGTATAGTTTGATAGAGTGTAGGGCCTGAGCACAATTCTGTTCAGTGTAGATAAATGGGCTTCTTGGAATTTTCCTTCATATTAATAAGATAAGCAGATGTGGAAACTTCTTGATACTCTAAATCCCTGTCACCTCCATGAGCAGAAATCAAAATGCAAAGGTCTTCACAAAGCTCAGAACTCAGTCTCAGTCTATATCCACTGTGAGATAATGGAGCTCTGCACAAGTACCAGCTCCAGCCTTGATCCTTTAATTTGGAAGCTGTCATGTTAGATGGTGGTTTCCACTGAGAATCAAATCACAAATCCCTAAAGTTAGATCAGTTCTCAGGCAGCAAAAAATATACTGTTGCTGTGTTTCATATGTTTCTATATTTAATTAAATTTATAGATGCAGCAACCAGGCCAAAAATTGCATAATTATTTAGCTAGCAGGCAAACACTCAGCATGCCACCATGAAAAGGAATTTGTGGTAATATCCTGGTTTCAGGTTCTTCGTTATTCTGTGCCATTCCTCCTCACCGCTTCCTTAGCACAGTGGCAGAAGAGGGCCCTAATTTGGAGCTGTGTTTTCTGCTTTGAGAGCAGCAGTAAGGCACTGAAAGGGAAAATTTAAATTCCTTTGGTGCCTTGGCTGCAGTGAGCTGAGGTCGGTGTGGGTGTTAACCCGTGCTCTCCACAGGCCTGGGAAGGTTTCCCACTGCCCTGTTCCCTTGCACCCAGAAGTGCTGCAGATTCACAAGGTGTTGCAGGAATGGGTCTCAGTCTTGCCAGCAGTGATGAAAAATACATAGGAATCCTCTTTGCATTAAAAAGGAGTGTTCTTCATGTGACTCACCAGTGGTTTCTGAGAACAACTAAAGAGCTATGATTAGCCTTAGCTAAAACCTTGCAGCGTCCTCCTTTAGAAAGCCTTGCACCCCGGAGGAGAGTGGCATGTGTGACAGGAAAACAAAGGGGGGAAATCCCAAGAGACAATCCTGCAATATGTGGAAAAGCTAATTTAGATGTAAAATTAAAAGAACATGTGGATCAAAAAAGCTCTACCTTACAGCAAAACCCTCACTTGAATAAGCTCAATAGGAGCAAAATTATTGTCCAGGTTTTCGAGCACAAATGGTGGCAGAGATGGAGGGCAGACAGCTCCGCAGCTGAAAGAAGTTTCTTGGCCTATTCAAATGGAGAAATTAGTCTGTGTAAACTGAATGGAATTGAGTTTGTTTGTGTCACCTACTCTTGTCGTGTGAGTGTGCCAGGTTCTTTATTATATTTGAAGTCCCCTGGAATAAGGTCATATTCTCATACTTTTATAAAATCCAATGTGACTCATCAAAAAGTGCTCTAATCTGAAAGAAAATGAGCAAAAGTAATCAATAGTCAAAACTGAATAGGAAATACTGAATTTATGTAATCTTATAGCACAAGCATTAGCTGTATTTTTTCATAATGACAATGATGATGAATATCTTGAGTGAGCAGAATCCAGCACTCAAAAACTTTGACTCAGCACTTCTGCTGAATGTCAGCAACTAAATTCTGAATCAAAGAAACAGCTTTACTCACCAGCTCATCAATATAGTGCCAATTAGAACTCAGGCTCCGAGTCTATGAGTGACAGCATGACCCAGTGAAGAGGGAAACAACCATGCTGGAGTCCCTCCTGTGTCTGCCACTGGTGTCTTCTGGGAGCTTACCTCACCTATGCCTCCGTTCATCTCCCTAAAACAGAGATGTCCTGTAAAGGACAGATCAGAAGAATGTTATCACTTAGCAGTGTCGGGATAAATGCATCACATAAATGCGTCAGAATCCACTTCCTGACTTCTTTCTTTTCAGACTTTAAATATTAAAAATAATGAGCACACTGTTATTTATTTTACCTTGCCATTTTTCACTATGTTTTTTTACCTTTTTGCAGAAGTCTCCAAGGTGGTTGGTTGGCTCCATGGTCAGATCAGTTGGCTGTTTCGTGAATTATAGTAACAACAGGTTTAAGAGCAATTGCTGTGATTTCTAGAATTGTGTTTTGAATTCTTAGATGTTATTAAAATTAATAGAAGTTCAGTGTTTAAACTCACCTGAAAGCTCTGCTTTAAAGAGACTTTTGGACTTTCCATCCTACATGGAAGGAAGACAAAATCATGGTTAACTGTTGAACTGTCCATACAGACTCATTAACCAGAACCATAGGGAGTCCTAAGTCATTTTCTACCAAATGCATTTATTTACATAATGCAAAGAGAGGAGGCAGAATTTTCAAATAGTTTTCCCAAAGCTGCTGTTAATAATGTGAATTAAGGCACATAAAATAGGGAACACATTCTTTTTTGGATAGAAATAGTTCAGGCCTGAATATATGATGTGTTAAAAGCCTCAACCAAAAGTAATTTTAAGGAGTAATTTAAAAAAAGTCTGTGGTTCTTTCCTATAAAAATGAGGCTTACTGTTATCAACTTGCTTCAGTAGGTGGCAGTTGCCAATTACCAGTTCTAAGCTGTCAAAGGAATTAAGAAATAAATCCAATTTAATTCTTCGTGTTTGTTTTCTCTAGAAGAGGGGCAAAGTGACACTGAAGTTCAGTTAAAAACTAGAAATCATAAAATAGAGGGAAAGAATAATGTTTAGAGACATTTCATTTGTATATTTGGCCAGTCCAACTCTTTGCATTTGTCTCCTCATAATGATTCTAGATCACAAGGAATACAACTGTCCCAAAGGATTAAACAGTGTGCACAAGCTGCTAACTCTTACCATTTCTTTGGGGAAACTGTCAGACTGTCTTTCTTTTCCTGGATAAGTTTTAGTTTTAGTTTAGTTTTTTGGCCACAAAGTTGGAAGAAAAAAAAATAGCTGAATAGTTTGAATGATGCTCTCTGAAGACACAAACATGTTAGGTGATAAAAAGGGCAAAGACTAATAGCAGCCATATATGGAAAACAACAGTATAATGGAAAATGATGATGCACTGAATGATTGATTGCTGGGTAAAACTCCAGTTCAGTTAATAGATTTAAGGGTATAGACTCTTCGAAGGGCCAGGAAAAATGACCTGAGGCCTGCTCAGGCAGTAGAGTCTGAACAGGCCATGAGATCTGAAACACACTCCTGCAGAAAGTGAGGAAGCAGAAAACAGTGTCAGGGTGCAAAACAGAGTCACCATGTGTCCTTTGGCACAGCCTGAATTGTGAGGGACAATAATTTCCCAGTAAGAATTAACAAAAATATCATGACTGAGCTTCTCCTAATGCTAGAGTTTTGTTATTAGAGCTATACTGTTAAATGCTTACAAGTATCCTTTAAGCTGTTGGAAAACTATAGTTCTGAGATTTTAAAAATTTATAAAAATACTTTCTACCTCTTCATGTTCTATTGTTCATTGAAATTTTTGAAATTTCCTGTTTAAAAATAGGTTCACATGAAATTTGAGGGAATGCCTTTATCAGAAAATTAGAAAGATGAGATTGAATATCTTGGTCAATTGTATAATTCACACCCCATTTAATATCTGCCACAGCAAATTACAGCAGCCACAGCAAATAGCAGCCCTACAGCAGTATTTGAAACTTCCATTAGATGGCTTTATATTTTGCTCTGGAGACCCAAGACATTTTGCTGTGCTATTTTTAAGTCAGCCTAGAATTTGATCCACAGTGCAGAATACTAACAATCTCCCTGAACTGCCTGCTGTAGATCAGTTTTTAGTTCCACTTGAAAAGCAATCAAATAAACATGAAATGAGTAACCTGGTAGAGCTGCTGTTTCCCCTTTTCATGTCCTTAGTTTAAGAGACAGGATTTTGAGCCTATGTTTACCGGTAGCAGGTAGTGTATCTGACAGATATTTGAGAGAAATAGCTCAGTGGACACAAGTGCTTTCTGTTCCTGACCTGGAATCTACAGTAAGTGGCACACAAGAACATATGGAATGTCATGATGAGTCAGACCACGATCCCCCAGCCCTGCGTTCCACCTCTGAGAGGGGCAGGGGATGTTCTCTGGGAGAGCACATGTTCCTGACCAAAACCTGCAGACTTTGTACTTTCCTAAATCCGCAATGGTAGAATGTGGGATGTAAGAGGGCACGTTGCTGCCCAGCCATTTAGCAATTATGTTCCAAACCATCCACCTTTTGCCCGCTTAGTGTTATGGAATTGTTCTGGATTTCCTTCTCATCAGTACAGCATCTGAATACTTGAAAGAACTTGTTTTCTGCAGTCTTGAAGATTTCTCTATTCATTCCCTTCTCTGGGACAGTAATGGTGATGAATAAAAATTGGTCCCTGGTGTGTTCTGCTACCGAGTTCTTTCCTACCAAGCCTTATTCTTTGCTTCCAATCTTTTAATCTGCTTTCAATCCATAGAAGAACCTTTCTCCCAGAACTGTGTGACCTGTTTGCTTTTGGCAGAACATGTGACCATCATATTTCATTCTTCATTCATACCCATGAATGGGAAGGAGGAAAGGGCTGTCCTTGCAGAGACTTGCTCCACACAGCACAGATGATGTCCTGAGCTGCTAGCAGCTGGGGGCCTGCTCTTGGCCTTCAGTACTTCAGCTGGCCCTCAACACAGATTCATCCTCAGACAATCATCCCCTCTCAGAGCTGCACCATTCTACACTATATTATTAATTAGTTATCTGTAAGACCTTAATGGATACAGTCACTAGTGCTCAGAACCTTCGTAATCCCCAGCTCTTGTTCTACTCAATCTTCTCAGGCCTTGTATTTGCCTCTGATGGTAGTAAAAAATCCCCTTCTAATAGCAGTCAGATACTTTCACTTAGTCAAGGTAAGTTAACTGGGATGAAGAAATATAACGGTAATTTACTCCTGCCAGAAAGACCAATAAGTTATCTGAAAATGTTATTTAGCTCTATAACTAGTTACCAGGGGATCCAAAGTGGTTTGAACAACTCGACTCTAAAGTAAAAGAGAAAGTAACCAAAATCAGAGGCTGCATCAAATGCAGGTGATACATAATTAATTCAATTATACAAAACATAACAACACTCTAATAAACAGTATCTAGTTAAGAAAGTGCAGCCAGTTCAAAAATGAGTTCAGTAAGCAGTTCTAGTGATACCAAACTAGTATAAAATATGTTACCCCAATGTATGTCACAGCTGTTGTGCTCTCCTAAGAACATCCCTTCCTAGTTGACATGATGGACTGTGGTTCACAGCTGACTCATACCCCTCACCTTCATGCCTCTGTTAAAATTCCACTAAGGACTGGTGTGCTCAGACAGAAAATGTGACATTGATTTCTCTGAAAGGTTGTTCAGGCCTCTACTTCTCTAAGATTATTACTCATAGTCACAAAAGGTCTTGATTTTTAAATTATTCTTTTTTAATAAGTTAACGTCATAGTGCTGTATCTCACACACAAGAGTGACTTTTCTGTTCATTTTGGGTATGGAGGGTTACTCTGTATCTATGTGTTTTCTTTTAAACAGATTCATTAAGCACCTGAAATGGATTATGACCAGGTTAATGGATCAAGTCCTGGAAAGAAACTATGCTCTGAAATGTAGAGATGGAAATAAGGACAAGAGAACAACAACAAGAGTTGTCATCAGACCTTGTCAGTTGTGGCTGTTCTTCACGGTCTTTGCCTCTTGAGGGTGCACTAACTGCAGTGAGTCATGCACCATGCTGGGCTTCCATAGGTAATTCTGGGATGGACTGTATGAAAAGTAAGATAAACTATGTTCCATTATAACAGGAAATCGAGGTGTTACTCAGATTTGGTAAACTTTTGAATAAATACCATGTCACCCAAATGGACACGCTCTACATTTAGCTTAAGCAAGTTTTATAATCACACACTGAAAACTCTACCAGCCAGTAGTTTAAAGGCAGTGCTTTCTCAGGGGAAAATATGCAGGAGTGACTGCAAGGAGATTCTGTTCAGGGAGTATTACGGCAAGAACTGTGCTAGTGAGATATTTTATTTAAATTGTGAGTTTTGAAATAGATCAGAGAGTGAATTTTATATAAGTCAGGTGGATTCATTATATAACACAGGATACTTGGCAGATTGTTTGAGTTCATGTTCCTATGTACAGATGTGAAAGCAATACAATAAAGATTGACCTTTTCCATGAAAAATTAAGGAGATGGAGTTATTCTTTTTTCAATTTGGACAGAAAATAATTTAAATATGCTTTCCAGGAAATTTTAGTTTTCTTACAGGTTCCACAAGTACACTGCTGACATGCCCAGCATGTAGAAAATCCTTCTCATGAACCACTGTTTAAAAAATCAGACCTGAACTGAAATATCGGGAACTGTGGTGGGGGGAACCCACACATCACTGAGGGCAGGTATTGGACTGGTTTTGGTTTTGTTTTTAGGAAAGTATGAATTTCGTGCCTGTGTAGTTGTTTAGCCAAGCTGATGTATCAAGAACATTTCAGATAAAGCAGAATTGAAAACAATTCTCCTGACGCTCTCTGCATGATGTCTGTCCCAGAGGAGGTTTGTGTCTACCATCTGCTCCCAGCTTGGGCTTCCCAACCCAGACAGATGGTGTCAGGAGCCTCTTGACAGCCAGTATGAGGGAGCAAGAGGATGATGGTTTAGATCTCCCATGAAACAATGACAAAGAAACTTGCCTGTCAACATTTTTTTTCCTGATACCAGTGTGTGGCACTCAAATGGCATGTTTGAGCTCCTAGGCAGTGTAAACGAGCTTCCAGTTCCCAAAATTCTGCCCCAAATAAAATTTTCAGCTGCTCCTGCAAGAGCAGGAGGAAGGAGAGATGGGAAGCACTGGCATTGAACCAAGTAGCTTTTCTCAAAGACAGGTTTCATCAGATGCAGTTTGGGTCCTTAAAACACTGACAAGTGCTTTGTTCCACAGAATCCCTGGCTGGCAATTCAGGAAGGAAGAAACTTAGGGCACAATATTCTAACACAAAGACACATTTAGGGACCTAGTTTCCCGTTTAGGTACCTATAGAAAGAATAACCAAGTTTAAAAGCTTTTCAAGCTTGTGTTCACATGTCCATTTGGTGCTAACACAAGAAAGGCTGAATTTTGCTACTGAAGGGGACATTCCTGCTGCCTATGTAATGAGAAATTCCTCCTGGTCACAGAGTTTTTCAGGGTCACACATATGCCTTTTCAGGAATGTGGTTCAGTTTGTCAGTAGTGGTACTTATTACAGTATCTGGTAATAATTTCCCTGCAGTGGGTTTATGCCACACAGTGCACAGATAAAGCAATACATATTCCACCAAGTAAGTTGCTTTGGAGATCCTGAACCTTAGATCAAAATTTCTTATTTCTCAGAGCAGCTCAGCTTAATTCATTTAAAGGAGGAGGAGAGTGTTACAGGGTCTAACTACCATCATAACACAGTCCTTGGCATTTTAACAAGGCTTCTTTGACAACAAAAAGAGATCGGCATAAAGAAAGCAGCATTTTTCTCATCCTAAAAGATTTTTAGAACACAGATTTGATCAGAACAGCTTTTTTCAGGGTAGCCAGTGAATTCAGTCTTTCTACACAAAGGTACTCTTTTGACAAAAGCATTTTGGAGGAGCTTTGGGCCATAAGAATTTCCAGACTTTGAACCATGATTAATTTTAGAACTTTTAACTGCAAAGATTTAGAAAGGATGAAAAAACCTTTTTGCTTTTTTATGAACAGGCAGCCTCAGTCATCACTTTTGTGTCTTCTCATCCTGAATTTACAGTCTGTCAGTTGGTATTGCAAGATCCCGTTGCGTGTTAAGAAAGAATTATTTCTCCATTTCCAGCCCACTGAACTGCTAAGTGCCAGCAGGACCAACCTGTCTCCCTTGCACACAGTGCTCTCCATTAACCTGCAATATGAAGCCTTGAGCCTGTCAGGTTGTCAGAAGCCAGCAGTGGTTTCATAGTGTTTCCAAGAGAAAAATCAAAATAATTTTCAACAGCTACTACAAGGTACTGTAAAACAGAAGACTCGCTTTTATTAATACATTAAAAAAGATGTATAAAGACAACCAAAACACTATATCACAATTTACAATTTGTACATTATAAACATACATCTTCCACTAACTCAGAGAACAGCAGCATACACAATGTGATTTTATCAGTCCAGACAGGGTCCTGTAACACTCAGCTGCCTGTGTAATATTTAGCACATTCTCAGACTCAGTCACAGTAAAGTGCAGCTGCAGAATATATGCCTGAAGGGGCATTTGTCATCCAAAGCTTGGTTAAGGGAAGCCGAGACAAGGGTTCACCGTAGCTGTGCATGGCTGCAGTGCTGCAGGCTGCTGGGAATATCACACAAGATTTGGTTCAAACTACCTCCCATTCAAGCAGCTCAAAGACGGGAGTACAAACGAGATCTTTTATCCATGACTCTGGACAGAGTTTGGCTAAAGAGAAGAACTGTGCAGATAGCCAAGAAAAATACCACATTCTAATTGTAATCATATTCCTCCTAGAGTTCTTCCACTTTGCTCCCTATTCCTTCACATACTATCTCTGATTCCCTGCTCTCAGAAACAAGCAGACCTTCCTTCCTCCCTACTTTCTTTAATTTGTCCACTCTCTATCCCTGCTGTTAAGATTCTGCAGGCACTGAAACATTAGTAGAGAAGTATAGCTTGCTGGAAAGAACATAAAGGTTCTGGGTTTGAACTGTTTAAATTGGGGACTTTTTAAAGACCAAGTAACAGAGTATTTGAGAGGTTAGTTGAGAGATTTTGGTTTGCACAGATCCTTGGGTCAGTATTGTCAGTGCTTCTTAGAAGAGATTTCAAAGAGGTTGTTGAGTTAACCCTGAGCTAACTGTGAAGCAGAGACTTCTCTTGCCAATTTGTGGCATATGAAACATTCCTAGATATTTCCATCTCTTTTTGTTGGTCTAGGACTGTATTTGACAGGAAGCCAGAATTCTAGTCCTGACCTGACAATTGTCTCTGTACAATTGTAAGTTCTCTCCATGTTCACAGAGCAGAAATAAAAGAAAAAAAGGAGACAATTGGTTTGCTGTTGCAGTCAGCAGGATGAGTATTTGGCCCACATATGACTGAGACCAGCAGCATAGACATGCTAATGCTTTGAAATGTGTTTTTGTCTGGGATAGTCTAGTTATTCACAACTGTACCAGAAAGCCACATAAACCACACACAGCAGCAATATCAATGTCAAGTATAAAATTGGTACCTGTAAACATTTATGCTGCCAGCTGTGTTTAAGAAATTAAATCCTAGTCCAGGTGTATGAATTTAAAGTTCTCATTTGAGACAAAGTAAAACACTTCAAAGATTGTCACTTTGAGGATTTTTGTGCAATAAACTGAAGCTATTTGTACATAACTGGATTTCTGACAGCAGAAAAATCCTTAGTAGTTTTTCAGTTTTAATTCCTTTCTTCTCATTACTTCTTTTTTTCTCCCCCAATCTTTTTGAAGGATTTTGTAACAAATACCTTTCTATCCCTTAAGACAGCATTGATGATTAGCATCAAGAAAGGACCCACTTCTAGATTCTCATGGATAATCTTACAATATCACAACATTTTTTAAGACTCAGCATTGGTTTTTATCCTTCTTACCCTATTGCTTCAAATCAGTCAATACAGACAGGTGAAATCTGTAACACTGTGCTTTGAAAGTCCAAAATCATCGGACCACTAGCAACATGAAACAATCAGATTTGATCTGTCACTGCTCCAGATGTTGCAGGTCCTGCAGCTTTCAGTCTGCTCTTGAATCAATGATGAAATTTTACACTATCAACATCCCGGTGGTTCCTGGTCTCCTTCAATGGTCATCACAATATCCAGATGCTCTTTCCATGTTTGAAATAACGTTGCTTAACACTTCATTATTTCAGCAGAAATACAGCTGGGTCTTTGAATACCATTTAAAATTTGAACCCTATAATTTACCTAGTTTAAGAATCACTTAGAAACTTAAATGTGACTTTTTTGCACCTAACACCTTTCCTCTTCTTTATGATACCTGTGAAATGATGAAAACAGGGTATTAAATATACTCTTATCAGCCTAACCACCATTAAGACTACCAAAATGAGGTATTTGATGAGCTCTGTAAACAGACAGCAGTGATGGATAGATGCTGGATATTTCAAGGCTGGGAGGTAGGACCCAGACCTCCTGCCTTTACATCTTCTGATAATGCAAAAGGTTTCCTCACAGTGATCACATCCCTAATGTCTTCTTTCCCAAGCAGGTACAGTTATGTAAAAGGACAAAGAATTAGTTGACTGTAGGCTGTTAAAGACCATTATAATTTTTCACTGCTGCTGTATAAAGCCACTTTGTGAAGCTGCTGTGGCACCCGAGTATTCCACAATCCGCAGCCTGGTCAGTGCCATACATACAGCCCAGTCTACATCTGGAGATTAGTGCACTGAGAGCAGGAGTCCTACAAAAGCTTGGTTTAGTGCATGGTTTAGGGAGCCACTGGCAGCTGCAGCCATTGCCAAGCTCATGCCCATGGTGATCACACGGCAATGTGTATTCTTGACATCTGGAGGTCTAGGAGAAGTCCACTTTTCTGAATGTAGCACTTGCAGTCTGCTACTGCAGGTTCCAGGGAAATGGGGGATGCAAGGTCAGTGGGGGGAAAAGGAGCCTGACATTGATCTGTGCTCTCTAGGACAGTGTCTCTGTACTTGTCCATAGATGCTGTTCCTGTGCCTGCTGCCAGGGAGCCCAGAATCAACAGCTCCCACAGAAACAAATCTTGTCTTAGGGAGCCAGGCTTTATGTTACCTTTATGGGATCCTCTGAATCTACACGCTGATCCTGGAGTCCAGCTGCTGAAGGTAATCAAGAACTCCATGGGGAATTGTGGGATTCCACATCCTGTAGGGAAAATTCAGAAAGGAATGAGATTTTAAGAATTTAATTTGCTTCACAGGTTTTCTTGGTGTGTTATGTTTGGTGTTATGTTTGTGGCCTTTTTGTTACTGTTGCTGTTGGTTGTGCTTGTGGGTTTGTTTTTTTTCTCTTTTTCTTAAAGTTGCCTTTCCCTTTGAACATCGTGCTATAAAGGTATTTATGCTATGGAACAAAGGAAAATGCATTTTAATTTAGAAAATGCAGTTCAGTCATCCATAACCTTGCTGACACTATAGTCCTGTCTCTGTAACTGTTTGTGCACTAATGTGTACTGGCAACTGAAGTGTATTTAACCTGGAGTGATGGCTGCTCATTGTTTATCCCCCAAACACAAGTCCTGCAGCACAGAGTACGTCCGTTCTCTGGGAGGGTAGAAGATTAACAAAGGGAGGCTCAATGTAAACTATACTTAAGGCAGGACAATCTTTCTTGTCTGGGTCCATTGGTAACTAATGCAGCTGAAACAAGAGTTGAAACTTTTTTAACATCACTGTGGCTGCTTTTGTATTTTGGTGATGTCATTTTCTGTGCCTCACAAATCTGACAAATATAGAACACAGCTTTAGCATGATTTCTAACCCGGTTTTACAGAATGAAGGTACAGCAAACAACCTATCAAGAGACTTACTGCAAGTTCTTTATGTGGGGACACTTTTGTAGGCTGTTGGTCAGCAGCTGGGCTCCAACACCCGTTATTTTGTTATACTGAACACTGAGGAATAAAAATAACTTGTTAATATGAGCACATGATGTAGTGGTGTAATCAAACATTTCATTATGAATACTATATATGCCAATCTGCAGATGGGGGAAGAAAGAAAAAAAGAAAACCAAAATAGGTTCTTGATAAAAAAGCCTGCAATAAAATACTCAAAAGGTCAAATGAGAACTTCACTACGTTAGTTCATCTGAGGGATTCCCTTTTCTATATATCTGAGGTCCTTTCCTAACTCCCCATGACCCTGTTCTCCCATCTTAACACCAATATTTTTGGTTTTATGGTGACCTGCTCCTTAATCTTTTCTAGTCACTGACTGTTTGGATTCTACTTAGACATCTTCCCTGCAACATTTCCCTGCAATTTTTTTTACTTGATTTCTGTCTCTTCTAAAGCCAAGCATGGCACATTTGATTTTTCAGTCTCTAAGAAAGTAAGCTTTCCTGGGCCCTTCCAAAAGATTTCATACTCACTCTAGCACTCTTAAAGATGGCATTGCAGGAAGAACTTTCGCCAGATTTTCTGCTCCAAAATCACAAATGTTGTTATTGTACAAGCTGCAGAAAGCCAAAGCAGTATAGTCAAATTAAATAATAGGTAGTGTAAACAGATATATGTTAGATCAAGGAGTTTAAAATATATGGTCAGTACATTTTAACTTTCAATTGCTGCTTATTTGCACTGAAAGTTTAAACACAGCTTCATATTATCTGTAACAAGTAAGGGCCACATCCTTCTTCACCTCACTCAGCAAAAATAGGTCTAGATTCTGTTATCCTCTGAATATTGAGAACATTTTTGTCTACATTAGAACAAATTAAATATTTGGGAAAAAAATGAAACTCAAAGATTTGAGGCACAGTTTTCAAAAGATTTCCACATCACCAAATAATTCCAGAACTGCATACCATGGATTCTTGCATTCCCTGCTCCATTCAGGCCTAAGCCAGGTGGGATGCAGTGGGGTGGGACATTGTTCCTGCATCAGCAAACACACACCTGGCTCAGGGCTCAACACTGAGCTCCACATGGGCTTGCAGTGGATGATGGCCCTGAGTGGACATTTGTACAGGGGATTATTCATAAGTGGGTGTTATAGACTGGGGTTAAAAAGCAGTACAGTCCATGTGATATTCCTGAGATATCCTTCTGTATCTCTGTGCCGGGTCATACTTTTTCTCCTCTTCTTTCTAAAGACTTTATGCAAAAATAAAGTCAAAATCTTGGCTACTGCACGTATTTGTTTCATGTTCAGTCAATTCTGACAGAGATAGCAAGGTATGTTGTATAAAACAACTCAACAGGATACAACTACTTACCTTAGTGTTTTTAATGAGGACAAGGAAGGAAGAGCTGTGGCGAGGTTCTCTGCACCCACGTCTGTTATTTTATTCTGTGATAAACTACAGTGAGATCACTTTGTTAGTTGAGCACATTTAGTCTAATTTATTATGATGTGGGGAAAATTAAACTTTGATTTTTAAAAAAAATATAACTCGGACAGCCTCTTTAGACCAAATGCAGTGAAAAAGACAAAATACAGCCCTTGAAGGGAGGTGAGGAATTGCCATAGAATTAGCCTATTACTCTAATGAATGTACAGATTCAGTGTCTCCATAGACTCATTGGTCTTCCATGCCCATGGGGTACTTGTGCCCATAATTGTTAACACACAGTTCCTTCAGGCTCTAGATTTAATCTACTTCTTTTCAAAATTTCTCAGAACTGTTAATCTTGCACTTACTTTAATGTTTCCAGTGATGTTAGGGTTGGAAAGACTTCAGATAGGCTCTTTGCTCCTTCATCTCCGATGTCATTCTCACTCAGAGAGTCAAGGCTGGGTAATGATGAAGAAAGAATTAGCTTTCCTTTTAATCTACATTTTTGTGGTTTGTTCACCTCAGAGACCACTCTATCTTGAAAAGCTCCTTCTCTGCAGTAGCCTCAATCAGCATGAAGCATCACACAAATTAAAGCTTCTCTAATAAGCAGCTTTCTGCTGCCCAAATTTACAGCCTAAGAATTTTTTTTACTAGTTGAATGGCTTGACCCATTTCCTTTGATATGCAAGATTATTAAAATGGTTATGAAATAGATGTGTTCCAGCTAAGCTGAAATGAGATTTCCTGCATACACAGAACTGACAAAATCCAGCAAAGGCTGTAAATCCTTTCCTAAACAGCTCTTTCTCCAGAGAGGGAGTATTAGAAATGAAGTTTTTCTTCATATCCAGTCACGATTTTATATACTGGATCCCCTTCTAATCTGACAGGTAATGCTGGGACATATTGGACTCATTTCAGTTTTAAAGTTTCATTGTTTTCCCAAAAATATCATGAAAAGGCCAGATACAATCCAGATAAACGGCCAATAGGCTGAGCCAGTAAGGCCAAAGGCCCTCTCAAAACTCACAGATACCATGGCAGAATATTGACTATTGTTGGTACAGTTGTTTCTAGTGTAAAGGAGCTTAAAAATTAAGCGACAGTTGGTTTGTCCTGAATAAGAAAGAGCATGTTCTGGAACCTCAATGAGGAAATAAGTGGCTCTCAGGCAATGTTGAGCAGTGCTGTGGCAGGAAGGGGGAACACCCTGTGGGTCCTGGACTAACCCTTTCCCATAAGCCAGGGAAGTGACTGAGGGCTTTTGAATGAACTACCACCAAGTGTCCCAAGGGAGGATGAAGAGCTTTTAGTCTGCAATCATAGTCTCATAAAGTTTCCGCTTCTCAGTTTGTTCATCAAGACAAAGAGTCTTGTGGCATATAAAACATTTCTTGGGTACAAGAGCTTCCCCACCATCAAGGGTTGCTGAGGAGCAGCAGTAGCAAAGTTGATCTGTAGCAGAACTCACTCTAAATGCTGAAGTGATGGAAATGCAGCAAGAATTTTCACGAGCTTTAGCAATCCCTGAAGGCCACATGCTGGACCCAGCCTGGAAGAAAATACAGACATGCAGCAGTTTTTTCACATGCTCACGTACAGTAAAAGTTGAGAATTTTTAAGTTCTTTCTCTGCAGCTCCTAATACTGTTTACACTCCTCAGAAACAGCCATTCCCTACCACACACAGCAAGGAATTCTGCTGTGAAGCCTCTAGACCAGGACCAAACCAGCTAAGATCAGGCAGGACAGAGCTGCTTGTACAGAGTCAGTGATACAGGCATTTGTCACATTTCTATTCTTTGCAAAACTCATCTCACTTGTTTTATATTCTTGCATTTCTGTGTTTCTCTATCTTTTTTGTGGTTTTTAAGTATAATCTCGATAATTGAAATTAAAAAAAATCCTCCCAACTATTGGCAATTCAGCCTAACTAAAAGTCAACATTTTACTGCACTTTAAAGCATAGATTATACTTTGATATGCATGCTCCAAGGATTTGTCCCTCAGACCTAACCTTTTATTTGGAATTTCATTGGTATGAGAATAAGTTTAATTAAAAATATTAGAATTTTAAACAAAATTCAAATAAAGGGAAATAAGAAGAGGAAAGGGGAAGAGAAAGCAGCATAAAAGGTCAAGCCAGGCAATCCTAGGTCGGGTTAGGTCTGAAGAGCATGAAACAGATGAAGACCTGCTGAGAGGTCTCCATTGCACTGCTGCAACTTCTGCCCAAACTAATTCACACACTATGGCAGGATATTTTAAGCTCTAGAATAGCCTTGGAGGCTGCTTAAAGTTTGTGGGGGAAAACCGATATGTACTAAAACTTCATTTTTTAAGTAAGCATTTCAAATTCAACCTTCCTTCTTCCAGGAAAAGGGTGCTAAATAATTTATTTGTGAGGCATTCCCTATGTAATTCTCTCATGGCCTGAGCTCTGACAGGGTAGAAAATTACATCAGAAAACTCAGATAGAAAAGTTGATCATTTCTGGAGGAAAAAAATATTTCCCAGGTAGCTGGATCACAATCAAGTTATTTTATATCCTGTGGCACAAGATCTGTCCCTGGTGGTAAGGAGCTCACTTGTAGCAAAATCAAACAAAATTGGTAGAACTCTGTTGATTTGTATCACTGCAGGAGCCAGAAATGATGCTTTTGAGTTTTGGTCATAATTTAATAAATCCAATTGAGAAAAGCAAAATAAGTTTACTTAATGCTTTAAACTAACTAGACACCAGTTCAAGGACTGTAGCCAATATCCACGACTTCTCCTTAAAGGTAATCATATCAATCAGCAGAGGACAGCACTTACGCAAATTCGAGTTTTCTGAGGTTTCTGATGGCAGGAATTTCATAGCTGGTGCAATCAGATGAATCTTGCACACTAAATAAATCACAGTAGAACCACAGTATGATAAGTATTTTAGCAACCAAAACAGTGCTTAAAGAATAATTTGTTAGTAAACGTTTACAGGAGATAAACCACTGCTGCATTAACTGAGGAACCAGGAAACTTCAGAACCACTTATGCTCCAACTTTTCTTGAGTTGAGCAATTTCAATCTGATAATTGCCTTTTATTGTGCAGTTGTTTGCTCTTTTTCCAATAAAACTTAAAAATACATTTTTTTTGGTATCAACTATTTTCTGTTAGACATGGAACTATTTTGTGCATATTTTAGTCAAAGTACTCTGCACATCTTAAAATGGAAGTCATCATTTAAAAACCAAACCAAAAACTTTATTTCTGTGTGCTTTTAATTGCAATCAATCCCTTAGCCCCAGTATAAGCAGGAATGAAACACAGGGTTTATAGACCATACAGCACAAGTTTTGATCTCCTGGGCTAAAAGACTGACTCAGGCCATATGTGGCTAGTACAAAACGGGCTTTCATTTATGGCCCAGGTGCTACAGGGGGAATCAGCCCAAGATATGTAACTGAAAGCAAATGGAATATGGCATACTCAGAGATTAAAAAGAAATCTGAAGAAAAAAAAAAGGCTTTTTAATTGGCAATTCTGATGAATATTCTGCCTGATGCTGTCATTGGTCCTGCCATTGCAGCCACCTCACTTCAGGGTAAGAGAACATCCTGAGATGCTACAGGAGCTTGCACTGCCTTAGTTACTTCTCCTTTGGAAAAGCAGAGAAGTCCACTGTCCAGCACTGTCAGTGAAACTTCATTTTCTGAAATTACTAGTGTAAGAGGACTTCTGATCATAAATGAACCTACCAATTCGCCATCTTTTCTTGCATCTCTACAAGGTCAGAAAGGTCACTGATGTCCTTCATTGTCTTTGCCTTGAAGGGATTAAGAACAAATTTCTCTGTGGATGCTTTCAGCAGCTCGTAGTCTTTTTTCTGTTCTAAAGATTTCCAGAGGCTGACTGTGTCACTGAGGGAGGCCCTGTGAAATGACAAAACATGCAAAACCAACAGATGTGACTGCTGTTGTTGCATGCAAGTGTCAGCTACATACAGAGCTATGAATGACTCTACCACATACAGGAAGTGACCCACCTGAACGATGCCACATTCTTTAGGCTCACCAAGTCTCTTAGCCCTTGCATATCAATGCTGCTGTTTCGCAAATCCAAGGAAAACTCCTTTCTTGATCTTTTTAAAATAGAGTGCAGTAGATGGACATCGGGTGGTGTAAGAGCTATGCCCAGAAAAGATAAGTCTGGCTCGAGTCTTAAGGCCACATGCTGCAAGAGATAATTGCTTTGTGTTTCATAAATACAACGTAAAAGCTCCAGCAACTTCTCTGGACAGAGTGTGTTAATCTGCAGCCTTCTAATATGTTTCAAGAGTGTTTTCTGTTTCTTGGTTTGTTGTTTTACATCCTGATTTGAAAGGGAACAGAAGTAGGGGTCATCCTGGAGAAACAACAATCCAGTCAAAAATCGAGGCACTAAGTCTAACCAGTTATAAGGTTTTTTCTTTTTGGATGTGAAAGACAGGTACTTTGTTAGACTTTTACCCTTGAGCTCTTCTGCTAACAAAAGGTGAAGTGCACACAAGAAATTCTGAATGACAAAATCAGAGAATGTGCTCCCAAATTCTTCTTCTTCACTATCTGAATGTTTGGGGAATGCAAATGGCAGGAAAAATCCATATTTCAGAGCAAACTCTTTAACTTCCCTAGAAGGAAGAAGGTCACTTTTCATGGCACTTTGTTGCTTTTCTCCAAGACACCAGGCTATACGGGCTAGGGTAGCAAGGCACTCTTGATTTTGTGTGCTTGTAACATCTGTTGGCATAGGTATTCTCTTCTGCTGAAAAAATTTCAGGAAGACTGCAGTAAGAGTTGGAGGAAGGCTTTTCTCTCCCATTTCAAGTACTGTTTCACAGAGAAAACAAACAAATTTACACATAACAGGACTGTAACAATGACAGAACAAGTACTCACACTCCTTGATTAATTTCAGTGCACTATCACAGTAGAGAAATCCATCAAAATATTTGGTTATGTACAGTTCTCTCTGCTGAGGGGAAAATCCGACTATTTCAATAATCTTATCCATTTTGGACAAGTAATGGTACACCTTGCCATTTGGTCTTGCTGTAAATAATAACGTACAACCGTTGAGTATCTTTTTGTGGATGAGTCCTGAAAGCAGCTCCTTTATACTGTACAAATCTTTTTCAGGCTGGTTGGCTGAGCAAAGAGGAAAATTCTTGTGACCATGCAATCCTTTAAATCCATCAAAAACCAGAAGGACTTTAGCAGGATTTTGCAATATGTACTCAAATATCTCTTTGCTTCCCTCTTGAGGTTTTACAAAAAATTCGAGCAGCAGTTCCTTCAGGCTGTATCTCTTTCGAGGCAAACTTATTTGTTTGCAGTCAAACCAAAAGACAAATTCAAACTGAGTAAACTCTCCATTGGACCAGTCCCGGCAGATCTTCTGAACAAGAATGCTTTTGCCCATGCCTGCTTTTCCTAGCACCATAATCACTTTAGTCTCTAAATGTTTATGTTGTGGGACTTGAAATATTTCGCTTCTGTTAATGGCTGTCTTTTCCTTCTCTTGCAGACTGCAAGTTACCAGCTCCTTTTCCACTGCTTTCACACTGTTCTTCCCAGTCTTGGTTTCTGTTTGGCTTTGAACAAGTGTCTGATCAATGAACAGGTGATCCAGAGCTACCTCACGGTCCATGGTCACAGATCTGCATGTGTCTCGGAAATAATCCTTAAGTGATGAACAGAAAGCTTCCACTAGCTCTAGAGAAATAAAATGCACACACAAACTGAAGAAACCAGCTCACAAATTACAACATCATTTCATGGCAGTGTAAGTACTGTGGTGATATGGTGAAAATATATCCATTCCCATAAAACCCAGAGGTCTGGATTTATCCCATGCAACTGCAGGTAAGAAGTGAAGGCACTACAGATACTTTCAGATCTATGAGCTGAATAATTCTGGAAGTATCTATGTGGAAGATAAAACCAGCTAAGCACACTGACCTGCTAAGTAGATACTACAGCTAGCTATCTAAAGGTAGTCAAGTCTTGACACCCTGAAAACAGGAATTGTGCTCAGACCCTCAGAACAGCTTCACAAATTGTTGAATGATGATTCCTACAACAAAGAGCTTTTCGGTATGGGAAGAGAGACAGAATCTTTTTGAAAAAACAACAACAAAAAATACTGGAAGGTTTAATTTCCAGAGGTCTAAACTCACCTCTTTTTTTTAAATGTTCTTTAGAAGAAGGTATGGAATCTTGAACTTCTGTAAACATTTCTAAATCTGGAGAAAAAAAATATACTTGAAGAAGACATAGATAGTAATTGATTCAGCTTTACTAACTTTAACAATAACGAAAATGTTCATGTTCATTGTAACATATATCCAGAAGAAGAGATATTTTGTTTATTTTACAAAGAAAAGGGAAGAAGTCCTCACACAAATACACTGTTGCAGGCAGTGTGGCACCAAACCAGCCAATAGCTCTTCTGACAGTTGCATGAAGCAGATCTATCATTGCAAGGTGACATCCACTGTTCTTTTCAAATGTCAGTGTTTTGCATAAATTCACATTCACACATAGCGCTTCTTTATATCTTCAAGAGGAATAGCTTCCTTTTATTATTCTGTACCTTGTAACCAAACACTAAGGGGGACAGTCACAGAGAGGTGACTCTTGGTGACAGACTTTGCCCATTATTCTTCTTGACAAAGTCCTGTTGTTGTCCAATTTTCTTTCTTTTTGCCTGTTTGCTTTCAAACTACTGCAGACTTTTGTACTTGTGTCAGATGAGCAATGTCTGCTTTAGACAAATAAATTGGGAAGTTTTCAATTTAAATTGACAGAGACTTTAACAAACCCAGCCTTACAGTCCTGTAGCCGCTCTCAGCAGAGATGTGCAAAAAAAGCACCCAAATCAAAACATGTCAATCTCCCTAAATTTGTACAAATGCATTTCATACTATATTATCATCTTGATCATCTTGCTGTAGAATGTGGTTTAAAAAACCCCCCAAATCTTAAGAATTTCAGAGATCTAAAAATAAATTCCTACTCAGCAAGCAAGCAACCTTTGGAATGGTTTGAGTCCAGAGTTGCATCTAGCAGGGAAGCACCACAGACTTCTAATAAGCAAGACCTTTTTCCAGTGAAAGAATACATCTGCTACAAAGATAGCTCTCCTTGCAGAAGGAAAGTCAATCTAAGATACTAAATGAAGAGGGGTCATGCCTGTTTTCAGGCAAGTGTCTGGTTTTGGTTGAATATTCTATTAAATAAGGAAACAGAATGGAAAAAAAAAAAGTTGTCATGAGACGTTTAGGTGTAAAACCAGTCAAATTAGTCAGGAGTGAATGATTTTTTAAAAAGGAAAAGACACTGGCTTGGCATCTCATGCATTAATTTTTCTGCTGCATTTGGAATTCTGAGGCTTGTGACATACATATTTTGTGCTGCTGTAAATCAGTTGGAATTATTAGCATTGTGTATTCACATAAGCAGTACATATAATTTACGAGTACTTCCCCAAACCTAGGGATATTTACCTCTTATTCCCCACTTTATGCTTTTGTGGTGGTGGAAGCCACCAGATGGCAACAAAACACCTGTGTTGGGCTACTGCAGCTGCGGGACCAGCAACTAAACACTGACATCGAACGCGGGGTTCCAACAGCTCTCCCAGGTTTGGAAGAAAAGTTTCTCAGGACAGATGGGAGTGTTATATACTGACCAAGGCTCTGACTTCTTTATAAGCCATTCCGTACCTTAGGCTTCTGTATTGCTTAGTTAAATAAGTTGTCCTCATTTTGGTTTTGGGGCTTCCCTGTGAACTGGCTGCAATCTGGCTTCCAGCACTAAGCACTTAAGATGCTCAGGACATGGCAGGACCATCACACCTTCCACTTTCTCATGGGCTCAAGCACATTGGGCTTTGCATTGTTTTAACTAGACAAAGCTTATTCCAGAAACTGGACCTCATAGAAAACACAGTGGATTGGCTGCTAAAATGTAGCTGAACCTGTAGTTCTACAACCCTTTATCTGCACTTTGTTTTGGATTAGACAAAGCAGCCAGTGATCAATACAAAGAAGGTGATGCCAACAATTTTTATTTTCCTCAATAATGTTAATGTGAGTGAAGCCTGGAGGAGAGATTTGGCCTTGAGTAGAAGCAATATGGTCCCTCTATCAGTTCAAAGTGTTATAAACATATAAAAATCAATTTTCTACTTACCACAGAAACTGTCTGGAAAACTTGGAGATATGGTTTCCATGGAAGAAGTCAGGACTGGCAAGAAACAAATTACTGTTTTCAGCATATCATAGCTATCAGTAACTGAACTTAGCATTGATGGCAGAAGTGATTTTCAGCACTTTGTTCCTATTTATGTGGATGAAAGGTTATTGCTCTTACCTGGATATATTATAAAATTAGATGTGCCATTTTCAAGAAAAAAATTAAGTATCTGCTGAGGAGAATCTGCAAAGCCTGGATTGTCTTGGCTCCCTTTCACACTGACAGGTAGGCAACCTGCAGTCAAAGGTTCTGAAGATCCTGAAATGAGTGCAGAATATTTACTCTTCTGTTTTTAAAGGCTCCTGGTTTCTAAAGGTTTCTAAGAGAGAAAAAGCTTTCTAAAAGCTACTTATCCTTTCTGGCAGCTTTAAGGCAAATATTCCCTGAGGAGAATTCAAAGGATCATAGGAGGTCCATGGAACCCATTAGAAAAAACACTCTTTAAAGGTATGAAATACAAGAGATTACCCAGTTTTTAGTGACCACTGGTTTTTAATAATCTCAAAAAAAATTTCTATTAACATAAGGAAAAGTGCTTGAGGCAAAGTCTATAAATGTATAGACAAAGGTCCAGAAGAGATAAAATGTGGAAATAGTATGTATCTACATTTTGCCATACTTTGCACTACATCCTTCCCACAAAACTGCACATCATGCAGGTTGTACAAGCAGCTACAAAGAATCCTCCCTCTCAACACCCACTATTTTTGGATGATTCAGTGCTTGCAATTTAATCAGCCATAGCTCTGAGTTTCTGTAGGTGTGACAGAATTTCTTCTGCTATTTTATGCTGCTTCAGCTAGCATCAGATACTTCAAAACTTCCAACTTCTACATTGCTTTTGGTTTCTTTCCAGCATAGATTTAACAGTGAAAGGTGTTGAACTGTGTCTTTGTCATTAGCACTTCCCAGTGTACATGAGCACCCTCTGCTACACAGCATGACCCAGGCCAGGTGGCTACACAGCCCATCACCTGGATTACTACTCAGTTTTTATGAGCTAAATTGCAACCTAGATTTTGCTCTACTATTGAAGATGTAATTAGTCCTCAGTCCTTTAGAAACCTCTGGGGGGAAAAGAAATTGGAACTAAAATTTTATTAATGAAAATTTTGTGACTTCCTATTCTTAAGACAAGTAGGTAATTGCTTAGATTAGTGAATAACTGTTACCTTAAAATCTTCGCTTCACCAATTAATTGAAAGATTAATTCTATTTCATTGGGGCAATGCTCTTTCAGTTTCCCTTGAATATTTTACATTCTTTTAGTGAATGCCACACTTTTAATGCTTGATTGAAACAGCTGCCATACTTGGTTTCCCTGCAATTGTTCATGGTCAAGGTTTATAAGAGAGTTTTTTGTGTAAATCAACTGACGTACAGATGCACGCCTATACATACCAGGAATGATGAAACTTCTTTCCAACCCATGGGTAGCAGGAACAGAAAAGGACAAGTGTTGGTTAGTCAGTGGGGTGCAGCTCACTGGATGGGTGTTGAGAGGCAGAGCTAAGAAACTGCCATTCCCTGAAGACACTGCAGGGACTTTAAAACAAGAAAGCCAAACAAAGGAGGAAGTTATCTCATTGCCAGAAGTTAAGGGAGCCAAAGAACAGGTTTCAATAGATACCATAAACCAGTTGATTCTAATCCGTTGTGTTTTGATTTTCCAATAGCAAGAACAATTCACAATAGCTTTTTGAAATGTACTTAGCTCTCAAAATCTAAAATGTATTTTTGAAATTCTGTAGTAGATCACTTTTTCCCCCAGTAGTTCACTCTTTAAATTTTCTTTTTCTTCATCTTTCCCAGCTTGTCTTATTCCTAGAAGCCTCCAGATGTACCTAGATGTAAATGATCTTTCCCATGGATGGCTGACAGAAAAGACATATCAAGGTCTTACACTGGCTGTTTATCCCAATATTATCTCAATATTGCTTAAGAGCAGAGAGGCCCAAATGCAATAAACTGAGGACCTTGACTTTCTACTGAGACACTACAGTGCTTGGAAAGACAACTAGAGTGTGTTAAGCGTGTTTTCCAAGCAGCAGTCACAAACACCAGAGTTTTCAAAGATGCATCCTGCCTGCAGCACATTTTTCCCTCCAAACCCAAGACAAATAGGGAGAGAAACTTACACGCATTGTACAATTTCATTTGCTTATCAAAAGTTTCCTACAAATCAAGTAAGACACACTGGCTAATTTGAATTAGTCTGTTGTTTCCATGGTTTTGCCACACTCAGGGTTAGTTTAGCTTTTTCCTTCCCTCTTCTGTCCAGCAGCAACAAGTCAGACTGTATTTCATCCCTGTGATCTGATGTTTTTATCAGGAGCTACAAACCTGAGTGGGTTTTGTGCCACTGTAGAGTACCCTCTGTCTGCAATGCAAGACTTTTTGAGAGGATAAATTTACATTGTTTATCAGAAACTGGTGTATTCTTTTTTTAAAGAGTCTTTATTTTTACTTAGTCATAAAAACAGACTTTAAAAAGTGTTTTTGAGCTCATGCATAAATCAGTATGATAAATTCCCCTGTAATTTCCTTCCCAAGGATTGTTGCATTGCTGTGGTCAGATGAGAACAGGTCCTGTTATAGCTATCAAAACAGTTAAGCAAACCTTAACTTTAATTTCATTCAATTCCTTTGAAAGAATCTCATCCTTGGCTTACCATTCTGAACTTTAATACACGTTATCCTCTTTACTGTAGGTAGTCTTACACTTCTGAAGAGTTGATGTCTTTGCAGGATCATATTGTGACAATGATTTATGAAAGGTTACATACATCCCTGATTTTGTTAGCTCATTTTTTTGTCAATTAGATTTTTTTGTACCCAGTACTTATACTGTCTTATGCATGTATTCCTTCCTCAGCACCTTCAGTGGGTCAGAGAAGGTAGAGAGATCATTAATATACCGAGGACTTCCAGAAAAAGGATAGGGGCAGCATTACAAAGCACCTGTTAGCTCTGTGATGATACTCCTGGCTGGAATGCAAGTTCTTCAGGTGAGGCATCTGGAACAGATATGCCATTTCCTTATTGAAAACTCTTATTGTTACTGTGGCATAAACATAGCCTTCAAAAAGTGCCTAATCTATAAAGGAACTTAAGCAGATAGAAGGTAATCCATCTTTAAGGAGTACTAGCTGCTAGGAACTTCACCTGTGTATAAATACCTACAATTGGCAGGTACCAGTTCAGTAGAAATTCTGATTAATTTTTAGCAAATGTATTTTTTCACAGCTAATTCTGCTCAATCCTCCTCACACACTCACTCAGAATTCCACATGAACACTGGAAAATCAGCTTGGATCACAGTCACAGTGCCCATGTGTGTTCTCTATGACTTTCATCCAGACTGTGCCAGTTCCTTACCACTTGCTGGCCTGAATTTTGCTGAGGTGCAGTCCCATGATCCAAGCCTCCTCTGGATGGATCTCTAGGTTACACTCTGGTTTGTCTGTCCTTCCTGACACGTACATGGATTGTTACAGTCCCCTTAGGAGGCTTGTGCCGACATACAATGAGTCACGTATCAATTGAAAATACAGTACGAAATATTCATCCCAAACTGATTGCTCTCACACGGATTTTGGAAGAGAATTTTGCTGTTTTAGCTATGCCTTGGGTCAGAATATTAGCACCAGTTTACACCTAGGGAGCAAGTTCCAGCCTGACTGCTGGCTTCAGGCATAGTCTTGTAGATGGTCTAACAATGTGCCAAACCTAGAATTTCCCTTTCTCCCTTTCTTACTTTAGTTTAAAAGACTTTATAGCATGGACTGGGCCAAGAAATCATCTCTTCACAGTTATTATTTCCACTAGGATGTTTCACTGGAGTTCTGGAAGATGTCACACTTAAAGAGGCTCAAACCCAGGAAACAACAAACTAAGACCCGAGTCATATTATCCATCATAAACAAAAGGTGTAAGTGACAAAAATTACAAAATTTGGCATGAGACAGTTGTGCACCGTTTTGCTTTATTCTCTCAGTTGAATTTAGAAAAGCCCAAACATGTCTCTGCTGATATTAAGTGATTTTTCTATGACTCAGCAGGAAAATGCACTTTTGAAGCACAAGGATACAGCTGTTCCAAGGCTACCGTGTAGCTGGTCCTACAGTTAATAGTTGCTGGTAAGAGGACATGGATTTCCTATATCATAAATTATTCAGAGGAGTATAAAAGTGTGATTTCTGTAGAAACATGAAAATGCATGAAAATCACCAAATCTATGCCAGCACACTTTCCCTGGAAGGCAGAGTCACAATTCTTAACAGGCTGAGACTTTGGAACATGAGACAATGTATGTTCAATAACCTTCTCCTATTCAGCCAATGACTTACCAGTTCTCCTGTATTTGGGTTCTGAGGCATCAGGGCAACTCTCTGCAGAGCATAAAAAGGCTGGAAGAAAGTATGTGACAAAAATTGAGTGAGTTTGGTAATTTTAAGTTTACCCCAGGGAAACTTATTTTAACCTTTTAAAGTAGAAGGGGCTGCTATCAGTTTCCATTCAGCTACTTCAGAACTACACAGGTCCAGTATATAAATATGAATGTGAAAAGCCTAATATTGTCTCGCTCTGACTGTGCAGTTTTAAGTAGGCTGCAGATTTTTGTGCCACTCAAAGATTTTTGCTGTTTTTCTCACTGTTAAATAGGGAATTGTTCTGCCCATGCTTGCTAAGCTTGTAAATACACTGAAAACAAAGTTAACAGTGTCACATGGATGACAAAAATGCAAAGAAATATGCTTAATGACAGGTTACAGGACAACAAATTCTGTGAATGGTAAATTCAGTACTCGGAAGAGCTGTTTTCAGTTCCTGCTCAGGCACCACGAGCAAAGGCAGAGGAAGCATGTCTGGTTGAATCAGTGAAGAACTGCATGAGAGCTTGTGCTAAAACCAAGGGGCTGTAATGCAAGTTTAGAATTCAACCACAACAGCCTTTCAAATTCTCCCTGTTTTGCACTTACTTCGTTTATGACATTTCTGCATCTTTAGGTCATGAAATTTCTCAGTGTTTTCAGCACTTGTTTCATCCAAAATAAAGTTCTCTGCTAAAAACAAGAAATATGGTCAAATGTCAACCTTTTTCTCCTAGAAAAATTACAGAAATAAGTAAAAGCTAGTGAAACGCACCAAGAGGCAGCAAAGATGAAATATACTCAAAATAAAAGATAAAACCCAAATCATGAGATAAAACATGTATCCAGATCCACATGGTTTAGAAAGCCCACAGAGCTCTGAATGCAGATTTTGTCACCCCGTGTTACTTTCTGAACTGCAAATTATTGATCTCTGCCATAAAATCAAAGATGAATAAAACATAAATACTTCCAAATGCTCTAACGATGAGCAAAGGATAAAACATCACTGCTGTGTCACAGTGTGGTCTCAGTACTTGTAAAGTTACTTGCTGAATTTGTGTACAAAAGGGATTAGATTCTTTAAGAGACTGAGTAAAGGGTTCTAACAGATTTTATCTTTTGTGTTGCAAGAACTGTGAAGTTATCCATACCATTCTTTTACTGGGAAATACTTAAGTACTAATACTATTCCTCTGTTTTTTCTAAAACCAATATAAATACTGCCATTAGGTTCAAAACTCCTCAAATTTTACACACACACCAAGGAGCAGTATAAATAATTTGAAAAGCCATGTGAGCTTCCTGTAGCCAGGATTATTCTAGGGAAGGATTGACCTTTGGTAAATTATTCCAAATTATTTTGCTCAAACATAAAATAGAATATACAGATATTCTGTGAAACATCCTGATTTCTCAACAGCTACACATTAATACACATATTTTGAGATAGTAAAGAGCTTTATTTTTGCTACTACCTAAACAATAATTTTGTACCACAAGACAAGCAATTATCTCTGGTCAAGCGCTGAATGGAGGAATAATTTACTCTATGTATATTATAGCACTGTTGCATTGATCTGGGTGAGAAGTAAAACTTGACATGCTTCCTCAAGCAGCTCTGTGCATCCTGGGCAGAAGTGAGTGCGCATGAACTGCATTTATACACATGTTAAGTCCTCTGGGAACTTGCCTGTGTCATCCCTGTTGTGCTCAGAGTAAATGTGGTGCTACTTGAGGGCATTTACAGCACTGGACAGTTAAGCTGTCCATATGTTATGGCCATGGTGATGTGATCAACAACTTGGTCAGAGATAAAATTGCCATCTTTGAGAAAACCCTGCAAGAATCCTCAGTTTCCCAAGAAAATCCTGAGACACTGTTCCCAGGTGGAAAAAAGATACCAGATGTACAGAAACTTTACTTGTGTTTGAACTGTGGGCATGAAGCACATGTTAGCCAGAAACTGTCATGGAGAAAATTAGTCTTTGCCATATACATCTTACCAAAAACATCTTCCACCTGCTTCTCCTGATCCTTGAGCACATATTCTACTAATTCAGCTAGCAAGAAGGAAAAGAAAAAAAAATAGGAACTCAGTAATGACACAGTAAATTTCACAGTAAAACTCTTGTAAGCTTACCCTCTAACAGAAATCTGCAATATAAGTAAATATGAAAGTTAAGTTTTTCTTGTAAATTGTTGTTCAGGAAATAAAGATCACAAGAAAGAAGAAGTTGAGAGAGGAAGTATTAAGCAGGAGGAGACATTAATAGAGAGATTTTTTCCCCCAAAACCACAAGCTACTGTTCATCAGTTTCCCCACAGTGCACAGGTTTAGGTACTCTGGCAGGATCTACCATGCATGAAGGACAGGCCACTTAAGTATATGCCACTGCTTCAGACTGAAAATAGAATTTGTAAGAAATAGTTAAAGCAAGTGATTGTAAAATAAAGATTTAAAAACCAAAAATTATTTTCATACCTATTTTAGCATAAGCATCTGTGGTGTTGGGGCAGAGATATGACCCATCTCCATTTTCACCATTTTCCATCGTACTCAGAAAATCCATATTATTTAGCTGTTCATAGTTGCTGGCATCAACTTCAACATCTAAAGAGGAATATGCATTGGCTCAATAAATACCATAACCAAGGAGTTCAAACCCCATATAGCATGACATGCAGAACAGGCACATTTGTTATTTCAGCAGGAGGCTTTGGCTCTCCATTGTAAGTTGGCTCGGGAGGAAGAGAACTGAACTCTCAGTAATTCATAGTCACCTAGAAATCAGAGTATTTCTTTTAATAAACTCTGAGACCTCATCTCTCCTAGTAAATAAAATACCAAATCCATTCTATGACACTAAAGCCCAGACTCATGCATAGTATTAAATCTTCTTCTTCAGGATATGGTGGTGCCATTGCAATTCCCTGTTCAGGACACTGCTGTGTCCATGCACTGAACTACACTGTAAATTGCCTGTGAAGCTTCTAGTTAACCAAGGCCAAAGTCATGTCTGGGACTGTGCTAAGACCTTCCCAGCAGAGATGTTCAGCTTCCAATAACTGATACCACATCCTGATGATGTTTGATTTACCTACCTCATCTCAGACATGGCTAAGGCTCTAAAGTATTCAACTAAGTGAAACATCTCTGATAGCACAAAAGTCAGTTTTTGATCTCTAATTTATCCTACTTTAAGTCACTGAGCAAGTGAGGCCATGGAGTGAAGAAACACTCCTGCAGCTGTTATTAACAGTCAGGGGCTGAGACAGAAGAGCTCAGCCTGGGAAATAATCAATCACAAAGATGATTCCAGTACAGTATGTTTTGTTAGACTGACTGAGTGGGATGCGGTAAATATGTACAGTTTAGAAACACAATAGTTTCTGGAAGCAGTCACTGTTGTATACACAAATACAAAGTTATCATATCAAAGCACCAAGTGCCTGTAGAATTTAACCTAGTCATCACAACAAACTTTGTAAAGAAGGCTTTGTGTCTGAGAAGAGATGGCAATAACTTACAGCATGAGGACTAACCTAATCAAGCATTTTTTAGTGTTTTACTGACCTGTAGCGAAGTCACCTTCTCCATCTCCAGGTGGCTTAGGATCGAGGAAAGGATACAGATGCAATGGATCAATATCACTGTGCAGTAAATCGAGGTAGCCATTTTCAGGCACAATTACTGAATCCATGGTTTGCCTCCTGCTGTCTGAAATCAAATTGCAAAACAGTTAGCCACGACAAAGCCACAGCTTCTGCCAGTAAAAACCACAACTACACTGTGACTTTCTGTTGGCAAGACACTGAGCTCTTAAGGCTGGAGAATTGGTCTTGCTTAGACTTGCATTGAGTAAAAACCCTGAATTAATAAAACTTACAGATCCAAACACATCTTCAATGAGAATCACCCATCTTTTTCTCCAGTCAGGCAGTGGGATACTGCAATCTGACTACCTGGACCAAAAGTGGTAAGCATTGATTAAGTGGTAACTTCTGTGTCTTATCAGGATATAAATGACGCAAGCACAGATCCAGCAGTGAAGATGGAAGAAGAATCCCATGCTTTACCATCTCAGAGGAAGCAGCTTCTGGCTGGAATACTACATACAGTTCCTAAGCCCTGGAGGTGTCACAAGGAGACATCCCCACAGAACAAGAAGGAATGGTGAAAATGAGAACACTTATTTTCTACAATTCTGTCCCAGACAATATAGTTCTTTGTGTACAGAATGGCACGGTCACCTTGGGAATTCATGTCTGGTATTATGGCACTCGCTGACATTTTGGAATTTGTCACATTTATTTTTTAATCAATTTTCTTTCCCCCACAGAATCCATGCACAAACCTACTCTCAAGCTGGGGATTGCTGTAGCCTTCCAAAAGGAGTGTCATACAATATCCAAACAAATCTGACTGACCTAAGGTGCTCCCTGCTTGATTCAAACAGTATATGAGAACTGCTTAGACTTCTGCAGCTACATTTCTTGATAAAGCTTATTTTTTTACTCCACATCATTTTAAATCCCTTCTATTTCCTTCCAGTTACTGCAACAGGCTCTAGAATAAGTTCAAACATTCCTCCTGGATATTCCACAGGTGTAGAATAAAACTACAGTTGGTTATTCATTATCTTTATCAGATTATTTCAAACCCAAATATTGGCTCTTCAGTGTTTACAGATCACTGATGTGAATGTCACCTGGGTTGGTGATCCAAGAGATTTATTCCTCCACAATACTGAGAAGCCACCATGAAATGAATAAGCAGCAAAATTTCCAGACCATGTCCTGTTAAAATAGGCGTCCACACAACACAACCATGAAAAATTTCAGCTTGGCATCAAGCACCACATTTTGCAATGAAGATTATCTAATAAATGACTCTCAAATATTCTACCCTTAGCAGAGTCCCACTGCTGTCCCTGGTTACACCTGCCTCCTTTCTTGAGGTGTGCAAACACGGAGCAACTGCTGTACCATGAAGCCCACCTGCAACATGGAAAAAGAGAAATACAGCTAACACTGCACTGGGATGAAAGAAGGCAGAGCAGACCTAGTCACTCATTACCACATGCTGCTTTGTTATAGAATAATCCTCATTCTTCTTACCCCTCTAGGAGTTTGTCCCTGTGAACAGCTTGGAAATGATTATTTCTGTGTTCTGCTGCAGAAAACATAAGAATCTAGAGCCAGAAGTTTGAAAAGTTGGTGAACACAGTGAGGTTCAACAGTAGGAAAAACCTGCACTAAGGCAGTTCTCCTGTTTCATATTTTATAGCCTCATTTTGTTACCAAGATTACAAAAAATTGATATTATTGCCTGGCACGCTATAAATGGAAAGCAGAAGTTGAGAAACCTGCATGAGAACCAAGAAGGAGGTTATAAACACACCAGAATAAATTTTTAGTTTGTCACAACCCTTTGCTTTGCTCCTTTCTTTTGTTGAATTAACCTGAAATCTAAACAGGGCTTTTTAGAATGCCAGGTTGCCAGACTGTGTGAATAAACCTGATGAAGAGTTACCTCTGAGCCAAGATAATTTTGGGATTAGAGAAGTAATTGGGTAGAAGGCATAAGGGGAATGCATGACTGACAAATGTATCTCTCCAAGTTCAGTGATTAGCAAACTGCTTGATTGCAGAAGACAAAGAAAAGGGCACATCCTATGGAAAGAGACTAAGAAGGCCCACTTATTCCTCATGGAAATACTAAGCTTTAATTAAGTTATAGTCACAAGAGCTTTTATTTTAAATGTTTCTTTCAATAGCATTATCCTGTGGATAAATACATGAGGAATGTGAAATATTTTTAGCTAAAACGGTCAAGAAGTCAGGAAGTAACCAAGGGGAAATCTTGCCAGTGCCAAGTCTGGCTAGAGAGCTGAAAATTAGAACATATATTGTTCTGTAACCCAGGTGCACAGGAGCAAGAGAGACATATCCTTCTACCTTAACAAGAATTAAGACTGACACTCTTTTGCGAATGAAAAACTTGATTGCTTGCTTTTTGTTTGTTTGTTTGTTTGTTTGACCAGTCTGAATAGCCCTCAGCTTACTCTAGCACTTTGGCTTCATTGTTTTGGTTTTGACGCCAATCTTTACATAGCTGTCTCTCTATTGAGTACACTGGATCTGGGATGCTGGAATTTTTAATAGCAGCTGTACTTTGATGCATTGAAATCATGATCCCACCATGGAAAGCACCCTGTCCAAAGGTGCAGGACTAAAGAAGAAAGTTTTTGAAGTATGAAAATTTCTACCCTGAGAGAGCCAGAGGCAAGGAGAATTACACCTCAGGGACAGCAAGTTTTGCTGCATGTTGTAACTGAAGCACACAAAATGAAACCAGATCTTTACCAAGCTTGTTTACAACAGCAACAACTTTCCCAGAGCTTCCCCTTTTTTATCACAGCATCCCAGCAGTCCCCTGTCTGAGACAAGGGATTAATAATCTCTTTACTGTTCAGCACTTCCCCTGTTGTTTCACACACGATTTTAACTTAATTTATTCATCCTACATTCCCTTTTGGGACATAGTGTTGCTAAAAGAGATGTGATCCGTTTATTTTCATATCAGAGGACAAAAAAATTTCAAGATTTCTGTGCTAGGGCTGCGAGGGCTCGAGCCAGCTCTCAGCGGGAGGAACCAGAGCCTGCAGGGACCTGCAAGGCTGAAGTGGCCGGGCCGCCTGCGAGGCTCCCATGCCCAAAGGGCATGTGCTGGGCGGGGGCAAGACATGACGCTCTTCCAAATGTATTTCCATGCCATTCAGAAAGTTCAACCCTTTGTGGTTTGGACACTGGGTAAAGCAAATATTTTTCTTTAGATCTTTAAATAACACCTCCTTTGTCCAGCAGCTCCAGCTGCAGGGCTGCATTCAACAGACCTGTGTCCCCCTGGTGTCACCTCTGCAGTGGCTCAGGGCACACGTGCTGCAGCCAGGCTTCTACTCAGGATGCGTTTGGGTGTAGCTCCATATTCTGCATATTTGGCACGACAATATGGTTCACTTTTAAGACTCACAATGCTGTTTTAGAGTCTAAGTGGTATCATATGAATTAAAAATTTTGGAAAAGGAGTAAAAGAAATAGTGAAGATTCCTGCAAGGATAAAGAGTCAAGTAAATAAAGGAGTAGGTGTTCACTTAAATCTCATGAAAGTCTTAAGAGTTAGAAATGACATTTTAGATTTCTTAAGGGATGTTGTTGTGATTTATCATTTTGTCCCAATAATTTCAATTAACCATATTTTATACTTTAAATGATCAGCTTGTTAAAGACTCCAAGCAATGGGGTCTGCTACTAAGTAAATCAAATTATTTTAAGAGAACAAAGAAGAATTATAAAGGCAAAAATACAACATTTACTCCAATAATAAGGTGAAGGAGAGGAGATTTGAGGTTTGTTAGGGGGTTTCCTTCCCAAATCACTGATGACATATGAACTAACAGGTAATAAAAATGATCTCCCACATGAGTGTAGATGTTAAGGTAAATGAAAAGTTATAAAGTCATTTTAGGAATGGAGGAAACCCCCATGTAGTTTAGGAAGCTGAGGATAATTCATTGAAAAGAGTAGTAGTGCCACACAAATCACACAATTTTTAACCAGAGGATGACATAACATCCAAGTCTTTCATAACATTCCGAGCCTTAGATTACAGTAAAATTGGAGAGTAAAATTAGATTGCTATGAAGACAGGAGGTTGAAGAATTAAATACAAGGATTGCTGAAGAAATGTTATTTTCATGCAACACTACAGACCCTTTAAGTGCTACACATGAATTTGGGTGAAGCAAACTGACAAAAAGCAGGTTAAATCAAAGTGTAAATAACGAGCCCAGTGAAACACTGGGACTTTGACTGAAAAGCTCAATATTGCTGGCCAGAATTTTACAGCATTTTTTTAGCAACTTTAGAAAGTTTTCTCTCATCTTCTGTGCCATGTAAAGGTTGTGTCCTGGTGCACAATATACCCACCAGAAGGCAGGGGTGTTTCCTGCCTTTTGCCCCAGACAATGTTTTGGGGCAAGGTTCTCTGAGAGATGGGCAAAACAGCAGGGAGAAGGGATGAAATCCCTCCACATTACAATCACCCATCTCCCTTTCCCCATCCCAAATAAATCCTCAACAACTGCTCTGCTCCACAGATAATACACAGATTTTCCTTTCAGAAATGGCCTGATTATTTGTAAACTGCAAGTAATGGAGCTTAACTTATTTACCTTTGAAGGTTTCAGTTTCTATTTCAGATCTATGGAAAGCTTATATACCTGAAAGGCAGCTTAACCTTTTCTATTGTATTACCTGACTTAACAAGAGAAACTATTTTTGCTGAGAGTCTTTATCTTTCCAATGGAATGGTGTGTCTTTCCATGAAAGAATAATAGAGATGATGCTGAAAAAAATCTGATCTGTGTCCTGGCACATTCCCCTTTGTCTCACTTAGTGATCAGTTTAAAGAAGTTAGGAAATGTATAAATATAAGGAAAAGAGAAGCTTTTCCCTTTGAATGAACTTTGCTGTATAGTGATCAACACAAGAGATAAACATTATTCATCTGGCATTAGAGACAGGTGAGTTCAGGCAGACCAAACCCACACTGTCCTGCAGGTGTCAGAGTTGAGACTGAGACCAGAATGTTTCTTTCCATATCCAATATCTCCTCATGTGTCACAGCTGTGCCCAGCTCTCCCGTCCCAGCAGCCAGATGAAGAAAAGCATCACAGCATCACCTTGCCTACCTTTCACTCAGTGACTTTCCTCAAGGCAGAATTTCAGCCCACCTAAATGGGAAAGTAAAGCTCTAGGTTGTTTTGCCAGATTTGTGAAAGAGATGGAATTAAGTAATTTTCTTTCAGTGATTTTCAGTTTCATTTTCTATAGGCACAACGTTTATACTAAAAACAGGAATATTCTTAAAGTCTGAGACAAACTCAGCAAATGTTTGAGCAAGTAACAAGGCCAGCTGTAAAATAAAATCACAAAAACTTATCCAAAATGTCCCCAACAAACAGACATCATCCTACTAATATTTCAAGCAACACAAGTCCAGATACTGACATGCTGCAATTACCAATATCTACAAAAGGTAAGATAAGCTGAATTTACCATGAAAAAAAGCATGCATTCAAGAGTTGGGGGAAAACTGACCTTAGAAAACTGGACAAGTTTCCACTCTTTCCCTCTGGATTCGGTACCAAAAAGTGAGGAGAGCTGCCAGTCCTGCCCAGTGCTAACAGAAAGTGACAGCAGAAAGGAGGAAATAAGCAAAATCAGAACACTCATAGGGGGAATTCCAAAGAGGAAAATTAAGAGGAACCTCCCTTCTAGCAACCCCAGTATAACAAACACTGTTACCTTTACTGGTCACTTGTCACTGCTAAGAAGAGTTTGCTCTGGTTAGGAACAGATAGATTTATTTGGCTGGAAATCAGAATGGATGAGAGCTGACAGTGACAATTTCCATTGCTCCCCAAAATACTTTCTCTCCTTTTTCATTGCAGTTCAAATCTGTCCCAAAGTCATGCAGTTAAACAGTCCAGCAGTAAGAATAAAGCAAGCAGCACATGGACACTTACCTTGCAGCTCCACTCGGTGTAACAGAAGTGAAAGTATGTCTTTCATATGTTCACAGACTCTACCAATACAAAACTGGTTTGGTATCTCATGCAAATGTCTCTTGCTATTGGTCCAAAATGACAAGTTGGATGTTACATGAAATAGGAGCTTGTCTGGCTTGCACATGGTTTGCTTGTAGCAGCATCTGACAGGACATTTATTCATCTAATCATCACTTACCCTGCCGGTGCCTACCTGGTGTAAGACAAACAACCTTTTGAAAACCAAGTTCATTTATGAGCATTCCTATCATGATTCCTATAGCTGCTTCTGTGTGGCTCTGCAAGATTATTTGCTTGCTTTTCTCTTCATTTATCATGCATATACCTACACAAATTAGAAATTAATTATGAAAGAGACTGCATTCTAAGGTGAGTAAATACTTTTTGTAGTATCACTCCATTGGCTTTAGTGAAAAGTTCCACCAAGAGTCTAAAGGGGAAAGGAAGGAGGTAGGATTTGACAAACACAGTGATATCCAACATTTCCTGCTTTTGTAAGTCAAGATTTTAATCAGCTGCTCAATAACAAATGTCTTGAGCACAAGGTAGCAGCTCCTATGAGCAAAGCAAAGCAGCTGCTGTCCTGTGTAAGCCTTTTCTCTTTGCAGAGGAGATGTACTTCTGCTGAGTTCCATGGAAACATGCTCAGTGAAAAGGGACAAAGTTGTTTCCTTCCCGGGAGTGGCTGATCAGTTCTCAGTATTTACAGAGATGGAGACCAACCTGTCATGCAGAACAATAGCCTCTTCAGGCTCTCTAACCACCTGGGCTGTATTGGAAATCCTCTCTGCACATTAGAAGAACAGTGACATCTCAGAATAACAGCATTCAGAACAGAAAATAATGAAAGGCTGCAAAAATGCAGACTTAGTGCTCTGTTTTGATAGGAGACAATAAAATAATCACTGCATGAGAAATCCATACAAAACTTGAGGGTTATTCATTAGCTCCCTCACCAGCCCTTCAATCAAATTTCTTTACCAGCTTCTGAGGCTGAAATCCCATAAGGCAATCTACAAACGTCAAGAACAATCTAAAAGACAGACCTTTTATGTTCAAAACATTTTCCATAATATCACAGCTTTACTGTCCTACATGAAATCAGTATCATAATATACAAAAAAAGGTTTGCACTAAGAGCTGCAAACCTCGTGTGTATGCAAAATAGAAGGCACAACATTGCTTACCCAAGTCTTCATTTGGAGATTTATCCAAAGTAAATTCTTGCAGATCTGCTTTGCAAAATGTAACCAAGTTCAGGGATGGGCTGATACTTAGATATTCACTGAGGGCAGCATTCTGTAATGCTCATGGACATTGCTGCAAAGCCCCCATAGATTTTGATACTGTACTTTGCTTCACAGATGAATGTGTGTATTAACTGCACAACTTCCCTTGCTATTCTACAGAGTGTCTTTAACTCACACACAGCTTTTGTAGATAAGAGTGATGCTTCCTAGCAGCTATATCTCTTTTAAAGGTTGTCCTGGTAGTGCTCTTCTCAAGGTCCAAAACCAAACATGCCTTAGCTATGGAAAGTGCTAAGCAATAGCAACATAAGAAGCATCAAATAGTAAAAATGTATGGCTTGACTTAGTTCTCTTTTTCACACACATTGTTTGTGCTATGATACATTTTAAAGAGGAAAGTGAGTTAAAAAGGAGAAGTTGTGCTTTTGATTTCTCTGCATTGAGGGGAAGTATCACTTCTAAGTAAATATGAGGCTGCCCAAAGTCTACAGCTAATTCTGGAATCCAAATAATATTAGTAAAATGTCAGCAATTAATTTCACTGTTTTTCCTGGGAGCAGTGAGGCAGCTGGAAATGTACCAGTGAAGGCCACGTTATGTCCATCTGGGCATCTGAGTCTGTCAAGAGCCTTAGATTTTATCTGGTGTCAAGATAATAAGATTTTTTTATTTCTACAAATGCAAAAACAAAAGCAGAAATAGAAATTACATGTAATTATTGCAAATTAGGACAGTAGCAACAGAAGAATCAAGTTTTCAAAGCTAAGGCCATTCCAGTCCCCTTTCCTTTATTTTGGCCTTAGCTACAAGACAATCAGTTTGAAGGTCAAAGGCACAGAACTTGTAACACATTATTGCTTGGTATGTTTGCCTATAACCCAGCAAAAGCCAGGGATAGCTGTACAGACTAGGCTTCCTCCCAGATTATGACCTTGCAGATCTTGTTGGAAAACTTCTCGGGGATCCTTAAAACATGTGGGTAGAGTAAGACAGGACCCAACTTGAAATCTTTAAATCTCAACAGCTATGCAAAGACCTTCCCACTTTTGATGTGTCTCCAATCTAGATATAATAGAAGAAACAATATTTTATTTGTGTGGAAAAGTCTATAATCTCCTGTTCATGGTGAACATCCCTTCACCACATTTGCAGATGGAAATTGCTTAAGGCGTTAAACACTTGCAGAGAATCTGCTTTTCTCATGTTCAAGTGGCAATCATGATGATGTACCACAAGTTATCTGCTCACTTGCTTGTCTGCTTCTGGAGGGAACAATCCTCCAGAGGGGAATTCTTTCTCCACTAGAAATCTGCCATTCTCACATTAATATGCCCCTCATAGCCAGCCACACTTATGCCTTGGAACTCTGAGCAAGGTTTTCGTTATCTGGCTTTTCAGAGCTAAAGTGCAACAGCTCAATGAGTACCAGAGACTGGCAGAGGATTACAGTTCAAATTGAGTTTCTTCTTACACAGATTCTCTCGTGGTTTGAACTGTGCACCTCCTGTCAAGAAGGAGACTTAGTCAGGACAGCTTCTGCCTACAGGGGTCTCAAGTGTAACTGGTGATGCTGAGAAACGTTTCTGAAAACTTCCCTGGCCAAATAACGGAGACATTTGGGTTTTTGTTGGTTTGGTTTTGTGTTTGGTTTGGTTTTTTTTTTAAAAATCTGTTGAACCCATTCAAGAGCACACTGATTGCACAAGAAGTTGAAACTTCCCTCTTCCCCGAACTGTGCTAACCCATTGAGATTTGTTGTGACAGTAAGCAATTCCCAACTTTCTGCAGGGGAAACCCTGAGCTGCCTTCAGCATCTCTTCTGCTCCACAAGACAGCAAAATAAAAGTGTAGGCATCTTATTCAGTGTCAATTTATGTTGGTAAATGAAGGGAAACAATCTTTTTCATGTAATACCCCAGCAGCAATGCTAAAGTGTGTCCAGTTCTGGGCCCCTCAGTTTAAGAAGGATATTGAGTTGCTGGAGCGTGTCCAGAGAAGGGCAACAAGGATGGTGAAGGGGCTGGAGCACAAGCCCTATGAGGAACAGCTGAGGGAGCTGGGATTGTTCAGCCTGGAGAAGAGGAGGCTCAGGGGTGACCTTATTGCTGTCTGTAACTACCTGAAAGGAGAGTGTAGTCATGCAGGATTCAGTCTCTTCTCTCAGGCTCCCAGTGACAGGACGAGAGGACACAGTCTTAGGCTGCATCAGGGGAGGTTTAGATTGGATATCAGGAGGAACTTTTTCACAGTGAGAGTGATCCCCCACTGGAATGGGCTTCCCAGGGAGGTGGTGGAGTCATCGTCCTTGGATGTGTTTAAGGATAGGTTAGATGATGAACTTAGTGGTATGGTTTAGATGGTTTAGATGGTATAGATGGTATAGACGTTAGACTGATGTTGGATAGGTTGTTAACCTAGGTAAAGGTTGGACTTGATGATCTCCATGGTCTTTTCCAACCTTATTAATTCTGTGTGTAATTCTGTGTGTGTGTAATTATTCCTACTCATACCTCAAGAAAATTAATGTTTCCTCTATTTTGAAGCAATGTAGGCAGCAACTTCCATGTAAAATACCTTTAGAAGGCAAATTCTGAGGGAGATAATACACTTGAAAGGTCCAAAGAATTTACTTTTCTATAAAGAAAATCAATTCATCTGCCCTTCTCAATTGTCATTTGTATGGTTACAGCAAAATCTGTTATCTATCTGCACTGCAAGTCAAAATTGTACTACTGAATAATGAGAGAACCTTTTCCAGTGTTTCACATGCACTTTCTGATGTTGACCATAAACACAAATTTTTGGAAGAAACATCAAATTCTTGTTATTCTACAAAGGTCTTTTGGATCTTAACCAGAATTTATAGTAGTGTACTTAAAATTTTTATAAAGATTTAGCAAATTCCTCTCAGTGCATTGTTTCTTACTAGGTAGACTTACTGCTCTACTTTCAAATGGACCTGGTGATCAAAGGAAATCAAGGCAATTTTCAAGATAGTATAATCTAGTAGCATATAAAGAGAAAAGTATTTAGATTATATTGGAACACTTGTCCCATACTCAGCCTTGTTTATTAGCAGAATGGAGTTTAAAGCTCCCATTTTAAGCCCCAAGACAGGCCTCGAAATTCTGCCCCAGTGTTTATTTCGAGGCTGTAGGTTGTTTTAACAATCAGAGATCTAAAAATAGGTAGACCTGTACTTGAACATGGTGGTTTCCCTCTGTTGTTTAAACCTCTGTAAGGCAATAAATCTCAAAACATGACAGATAATGAGCCAACAGGAAGTACATTTCTGGTAACTTTTATTTTTTTGTGTGCTTTTATTTGTTAAAGATTTTCTTTGGTTTATTGCGTTTGAAAATGCATTGTGGCAGACACAGTGCAAAGTACATCACTGCAGAGGAGGTGAGCAGAGGAGAGCTGAATGTAATGCCAGAGCAACAAAGAGATCTACCCCTTCAGGATAGCTACCAAATACCCATTTTCATAGCCAGGCCATAATAAAACTTGTTCTTTGCCACCTTTTACAGAACCAGTCACGTGTGGGAAGAAAGGTCTCCTTTTTAAATTCTAGATGTCTATAAGTAACAAAATTGCACTGTTTACAAAAATCCACTGCAGATTTGAGTAGGGGAAGTACTTAATGACTTTTGAGGCTGAATTCAAGACCTGAGCCTTTTGATGGGCTGGGATCATGGAACAGGCTCCCCAGAGCACTGGGCACAGCACCAAGCCAGAGTTCAAGAAGTGTTCTCTGGCACATGGTGGGATTGTTGTCGTGTCCTGTGCAAGGCCGGGAGTTGGACTCGATGATCCTTGTGGGTCTCTTCCAACACAGAATATTCTGTGATTTGGTGAAATATTTTCTAAACCATTTTTGTGCTGACAGACCCACCTAAACAACAGCGATTCATTGTTTTCACTGGCACTGTAGTGATGGCCCTATGGCACATGCCTGAACTTTCTAGTAAAAAACCAACAAACCAACCAACCAACAAACCCAAACCAGCCTGAAAATTAACAGAGTATTTCTGTTTCAACAATACTTTGTCAAAGCACTGCTGATTTATAAGCATCCACTACATTATTTTTATTAGCACAAGGTATTTCATCAGGAAGCCAATGATGGAGTGTGAAACATTCCCACTAGCAGTTGGCTGCTGACTGGCCTACAGACAGAGGAAAAGACACAAGAAAAATCTCTTATGACTTTCCTTGGTTTTCAAGATGTCTCTGAGCATCACAAATAAATAGATTTCTTAGCAGTATTTTTGAGATTGACATTGCATAGCAGTATTCATCTTGTTAACAGGTGGACTGTCATTTATCTGTGGCTAGGAACAATTGAAAGAAAAAAAGAAGAAAATAAAAAAAATTCATATCTTTTCTGTCACCACCACCAAAATTCTTATAACTAGTCCAGCACACCGGTACGTTGGAGCATGTGACATAAAACCCCTGTAATTTCCCTTACACTGAAATAAAATAGAGCAAGAATGGGAAACAGAATACAAATGCAAACACAAATCAACAAGGAAAAGGATGCAGCCAAAACCACAACCTGTGATGAGTTTCAGATTGAGGCAAGAAAGCCGGGTGAAAATGTTAAACTGGCAGTTAAAGAAACCACATATTTTAGGGGCTTCCCTAGAGCGTTTCTGAACTTTGTCAACTAAATCACAAACTAGACACAAAAGCTATAGAAACCTACATCAGACACAGTAGCTCTGCCTTTAGTCAGTTGAATAAACCAGCATTTATCATGACTTCTCTTCCAGCAGCTGTGCTGTTCTCGTAAGTGCACACAGTGGTATCACAAACGAGGTCACACCACCTCTTTTTCCAGGAGCTTCAGGTCCATATTTCTGCAGACCTGCACTGTGGTCTCTGGGCTGCTCTGCCATGGAGTAGGGGAACTCACACCTTTCTGCTTAAGATGCTCTGCCCTGTATGAAGGATGAAAGCTGTTACTGCATTCTCTGAGACACATTTGGATTCTTCCAAGGTTTATTTCAGTATTTTTAATTGATGATTATTTATAGGTTTTAAAGATATGTGGCTCATTAATTCAGTCCCATTCACAGAAGAAACAGGCTTTGCCCTGCAGATGGGGAGTCAGGCAGAACAGCTTTCACAGGAACAGCTATGGAGACATCCAGTACAACCTGGAGCTTCCTCCTCTCCTGAGCTGGGAGGTTGAGGCTTGTCACCTTTTAGGCCATAGAGGGAATTGTGGTCTCTTCCCAATCACAGACTCAGTTGTAAAAGGGGTTCATAGACCCCAGACATGAATTTTGCTTTAATTTTTGCCAAAAGAGATTGGGCCCCTACCTCCAGGAGAGCTTTTTAGCTGTGTACTCCATACAGGCTTATCTCCAGTAGCACCTGGAATATCTTGTAGAGTAGCTGCAGTTGATTTGTCAGACCCCATTCCATGGCATTAAATGCCCCTATGGTTCATATAGAGCATCTAGAGACCTAAAGACCAATCCTGAGTGCCTCTTCCCCTTTGTACAATTCAAACCTACAGAAATAGTATGAATCTTGTGAATTTTAAATCCTCAAATGTCCCTTCCAGTTCTCTGTGACTGAGTACAAGGACTATTAGGGGGCTGAAGCTACTTGGTGAACTAGAAAGAAAAGTATTAACAAATTAAAGAAAGATGAAATTAACCAATAATGCTTTAGAAGTAAGGACCACAGGCTGCTTCAAAAAAAACTTGCAGGTCAAAAGAATTAAGAATGGTAAGTACAGGTTTTTAATTTCATTGTATCACCAGATTAGAAAGCCTTTCTTACTTTGTGTTTTACCTATATTCTCCTTTTTTTTCTGGGAAAGTTATTGCCTTTACCACTCCCCTGACACCAACAAAGCAAGTATAACCAATGTAAGCAAGTATAGCAAAAGCTGCTTAGCCACAGTCTCCACAACAAAAGACAAAGTAGAAATTGCCAGTGAAAGTGGTTGAAGAACTGTCCAACAAGCATCTCAGGGAGCTGAATAAGGCTATGTAGGCACTACTATCAGCCAGAGAGAGGGAAAAAAAAAAAGGAAACAAGAAAAAAGGCTAATGAATAAACAGCTGAGAGCTTTTATAAGCAACTTCAACTTTTGTTTTTGCAGATAAACCAGTGGAGCAATAATACTCAATTTTTCATATTAACCTCCTATTGTGACAAGTTTCTCAACTGTTTGATAATGCTTAGAATCCTTTATTTAATAGGTTAGGATTTTTTTTTTTTTTCCTCAGCAAGCCTAAGGCAGGAGAAGCACTGGATACTTGTGTGAGGGTGCACAGGCATTTTAAATTTATACAGCAAAGGAGGGGAGGGACTTAAGCACTTCTGGTGAAATCACTGCCATTCCAGGAAACGCATCCCAGAGGGCAGGAATAAGCCCTGCTTACTGCAGTGGATCTATGAAGTTGCTTAAACCAAACTTTTGACAGGTGCTCAGACAGCCCAAGTGCCTTATTTGGGGGGTTCCTAATTTGAGAAATAAGAGACTATTTGCAAAAGTAACAACTAGCAGCTACTGCAACTGAGACTGACTGAAGCTTCGAACTTAACCAGAGATACATAAAGCTAAACACAAGAAGCCTGCACCCAAATGCTGGGAAGCAATGCACCCCAGGCTGGAAGACAGCTGATGACTTTGCCTAGGTATGCCTCTGTTTTGTCTGTTCCTAAGTGATCACTGCACATTCTAAACAGGAAAAGGTGCTGAAGTAAATTCCTTAATAATTTCAAACTAATGATTCCTACAGCTTGAGTTAAACAAGACCTAGAGCCACATAATGAAGACAGAAGATAAAATATTTAATAAAAATACGTAATGTTTCCTTGCTTTTTTCATAAATGAAAGGAATATAGCTACTACTGCACTTTTTAGAATCAAAACCAGTTACTGTGCAATAATGGGTATTTATACTCATTCCTTCAGAGACTAAAGAATTATTTTTCACCTCTTTAGGCATAACTGAATGAAGGTTCAATACAAATCTTTTTTTTTTTTTTTTTTTTTTTAAACCTCCACTTATATTTAGGACCCAAACCCCTTCAACTTTGACATGTCTTTCAGTTACCCATTTCTTACTGGTGGCAGAACTTGACCTCTACTGACAGTGCATTCCATCACCCAGCTAAAAGACACTGTCCTGATCTGCCAAGTAGGTGCTGTGGCTTCTCCCCTGTAATACAGAGCTGCCAGTTACAGCAATCCATGTATGTTCAGCCAAAAAAGTTCCTCAGAAATTGGTTGTGAGCCAAAGCAGAAAATCATATTTTACAAATGAATTATAAAGTGATGCTATTGGAAAGTTACCCATTTACTACCTTCTCTGATTTGCCCTGATTTGTTTTTCACAATATCCTTGGGGAGTTTATAGGGAGTCTCTGATGCCATATCCTGCAAGATTCTGGGTGCTGTGCCAAAGAAAAAGAGAAATCAGCTGACTTCTTGGTAATGGTGTGAATAAAGCACCTTGTTAATCTTAGAGGAGGTTCTGTGCATTGTTGAAACAGAGAACAAGAGACATTTTTCAGTTATTCATATCTAGCCTTTGGCACTGAGAGTGCTCTACAATAGAGAGGATGTTATTTAACATGGGGAGAGGGTTGATTGCCTGTTAAGCAACAGCAAATGCACAGCAGTAAACTTTTTTTTAAACTTTTTTTTATGCTATATATTTCAGTCAGCAATTAAGTGAAATCTTAATATATTTCACAAATGGTCAAGGTCTTCCTGTGTACAAACCTGAAAACCAAAGCACAATGCATAAACTCAGTGTAACTATCTGTAAATTGAAGCAGTATTTGAGGACTTACAACACTTTAGGGTGTTTCTAATCTTTCCAATGTTCAAATAACTTGTAATTAAACCAGAGCTCAGAAAAAGTGTTGATAATAGGACAGTCTGTTCTGTAAAATCCTAGAAAACACTGGTCACTTCTAATGAGGTTTCACCTGCATGTACTTATTTTAAAACAAGGAAGAATTCTTTCCCAATGAACTCAAAATGAAGTTCTTGATTTGACCAATGACTCCTCTAGTGTCCAAGGATTCTTTCTATCTCTTTTTTTTTTTTAAAAGAAAATTATGACCCATAAAATTCCTTGAATGATCACAAAGCATAATTTGATACAGCTTTTTACAGGATTTATTAAAAACATATGAATGGTATAGTGGTAGTCCCCTGGGAGATTCTCTAACAGATTTTGTTAGGAAAACTGGTAATCCCTACAGTGGGTCAGTGGAGATAGGCACTGGAAGGAGGGAATGTTAAAGGAACTTTTATCTGTTTTTAAAATCAAACCACAAAACACAGGTTGTGGGTTTTTTCAGCTATTTCATTGCTAATGCTCTCAGTGAGCAGCACCAGAGGAGTAAATCAGGGACCTAATGGTACAGGCTAATTGTCACCTCTCCCACAGAAATACTGTTTTATTTGGTAAGGAACATAGCACACAGTTATTTTCTTAGAACAAAAATGCAGTGGCTCAGACAATACAGCAACATTCCAGAATTACTAAATTCAAACCATCAGACTTGCTGGCAGAACTGCGCTGAGAGGTGCAAGAGGAGCTGACACAGTAGCTGAGATGAATAATGTGGCAGTCGGGAAGATGTGAGACCTCCCTCGGCTGCTGAAGGTTTCTGTCAGTGCAATTCCGGGAGCTGCTTCCGAGTGAGAGCCGGCCTGTTTGAGTTACTGTTAATACATTGCTTGTAAGCAGAAATGCATGTTGATACAGTAAATGAAGTAGTGGTCAGCGTCAGGTATGCACATAATTATTCAATAATTGTACCTCGTTGTAGCTCTCAAAGAGTTTATAGCTCCTTGGAGAGTGAAAATCTACTTAAATATTTTAATATTTTAGGCTTTGGTGACACATCTCATCAAATTGCAAAGTGCCTGTTCAGTTTCATGTGCAAGTCTATTACACTCACTAGCACACTGCAAAGTGTTGTTTTAAATCTACCAAGGCCAGAACCACAATATTAACGTTAGTCATCATTAAAATAAGCCTTTCCTCCCCTACAACTACAACCCTACTAAGAACAGCTCTGCTGGTTTTTGCTTTGGGTTTTACTGTTTTTTTGGTATTGCTTTGCTGTGATAACAAGTTTTGCACAAAGCTACTTTCCAATTAATGTTTTTTCAATGTTCACCTCAGTAATTCTGTACTTACCCAACAGATATTCTGGTTTAGTTACATGTAAAGGACTAGGAAGTTATTATTTTGCACGTTTATTTAATGCTGGTAGCAAGTTGGATCTGCATATAGCTGTGATTTATCACATCTTCCTCGATCCTTCACTTCATGCTTAGCTGACCAGACTATTTCCCCCCATCACTGTGAAACCCTTATCCCTGTCATGATATCCAGCTGTCTTGTTTCACTTCCCTAACTCTGATGCATAATCCCCCCGCAATTAAAAAAAAAAAAAAAGGCAGGAGAAATCTTTATCATAGAATCAGAATATCCTGAGTTGGAAGGGACTCACAGGGATGGCAGTGCTGAGGGGATGGGGGTGCTGAGGGGATGGGGGTGCTGAGGAATGGAGATGTTGAGGGGATGGGGGTGCTGAAGGAAGGGGGTGCTGAGG
>VXBA01000883.1:1457442-1533946 GCA_013399895.1 Serilophus lunatus | reverse complement strand
GCCCCCGCGGTCCCCGAGCCCTGACCGGTCCCCGCCGCAGGCGCTGGTGGATGACACGGAGGATGTGTCCCTGGATTTCGGGAGCGAGGAGGAGCTGGCGCTGCGCAAAGCGCGGATCAGGTAACGGATTGAGGCCCTTGCTGCCCCGGCTGGGCTGATGCACCGGAAACTCCATTTAAACACTTAATTCCCATTTTTTACAGGGAGGGTGGCCAAGCGCTGGGACAGGCTGCCGGGGAGGCTGGGGAGCCTCTGCCCGGGAGATGCTCGGGCTGGGGCAGGCGAGGCCCGGCCCCGCTGCCCGGCATCACCCGGGCCCTGGGAACGAACACCTGACAGACCCAACGTCCCCAAAGCCCAACCCAGCAGTCCTTCTGTTGGAGCTGGAGCAGCCGAGAGGCCTCTCAGCTCCAGCCAAAGCAGCTGTGCAGCGCTGCTCGGGCACTGCTGGCTGAAGGGAAGCAGCAAGTTATCTGCAAGAAACTGTCGTGTTTTCCTACCCCGGGATGTGATGTTGTGTGGAATATAGCATATCTTATCCTTGTAGATGTTATGTAAGAAAGGCCAACCCTTTAACTCCTCTCACTCTCAGGTTAAGCAGTGTACCCTCGGATTCGTCACCAGAGGTGTCACTGCACCTCTGGCCACACCAAGGCCCCAGGTGACAGAGCTGCTCTTCCATCAGTGGCTTTGGAAGAGTTTTCAGCCAAAGGCTGTGAAAGGAAAAGTTTTGTGTGAAAGGAATAGTAATGCACTCACCAATAATGTACACAATCAGCTTTGATTTAGATTGCTTCCTTCCGTTTTGCTCGAGTTTACCCTGGTCCATCCCAGTCATAATATTTCTTCTAGGTGTAAACAAGGAAAAAGAAAGAGATGTTAAAGCCGACACAATGTTATCTGAAGTAAGAAGCAATCACGGAACTTTACAACATGATTGCTCTGTTTTACAAGCGTCTAGTGAAGCCCTTTCACTGCATTGGATTTTTTAACTACATCAGTCAACTTTGACAAAAGATTAACATTCCCAGAATTGCTTTGGTTTTGTGCTTTAACAGCAACACACATTTAAAATTAAGGCTTATATTTTGGTGCAATCTTGGAAAACATAGCCTAAAGGATTAAACTAAATGGGAAACACACCTTAGAAGTACCTTGAATGCATGAGACACATATTATGCCTGTGGGACCAGACTAGAGATAGCATGAAGTGAAACCACCCTGAAATGTTTGTAGGGTGATCACAGCATCAGTTTCTTTCTCTAGAGATCTGCTCCTACTGGTTCATGCTACTCAACAGTAGGGAACAAGCAAAGTCCAGCAAACCAGACCATTGTGTAATTCACTTTGTGTAGACACTTATTTTATTAGAGACAGGTCTTCTTTATTGCCCTCACAATACTAAAAGACAACCTCATAGTGAAAATTCATCTGTTACAGAATGCAGAAATGAAACTGGATAAAATTTTCATAAGCTATGGCAAGTTGTGCTTCTGTGTTTCTCCAAGGTATGTGCAAAATGGCTTCTTAAAAGCAAAAAGTTAGTGGCTACTTTCCTAAGAAGTTAAAAAAAGAGAACTTACACCACTTTGCAGTTCATTGCAGCCCAGAACATTGGATCTGGAGCAGTCAGGAGCATGAGATCACTTCTTTTACGAATCAGCCAGGTAACAAGATGATCAAGCCAGAGAGCCCATTTATTCCAAATTTGCCTCAATGTATTTGAAATACCAGGCAGGAGGGAAGCATTAAAAAGCAGGATGTAGAGTGCTGCTGTGGCACTTCTGAGCAGGTGCTGGGATGGATTCTCCTGTGGTTCAATGGCAGATCTTAGGGCTGACCCAAATTTGATTCCTTAATATGGGATGCAACTAAATTCGTAACAGCTCATTCCTCTCCTGGCAGGCACCATGCAGACTGAACAGAGGGGTTTGTAACCAGGTGAATGACAACCATTCAGCCTCAAGGCTCCAGGTCTACACTAAGAGGATGTTTAGGCAACAGGACAACTAAAATTCCAAGCAAATGGACTTGCTTTGCTTTCAGGAGCCAAGCTGAGCTTGGATTACAATGAAGGAAAATAAAAAGAAAGTTACCATGTTCTAAAGTCTATAGTGTCTCCCATTAGTAGAAGAAATCATGTATGTTTATACAATGACTTCTTAATGCCACCATATTTCTAGATATTAACTTTTAAAAAAGTTTTATAGAGTACAATTTAATTCAACATAAATGGATTCACAGAAGAAAAGTTAGTAAGCAGTTTAAAAAAGGATGCAGATTGTTTAGCTTCAGGTTTTAGAAGACAATTATGTCCTTATTAAAATTTCTGTTTGGAAATGAGAGAGGCTACACATTTTATCTGATGGCTGTGAATTAAGGGAACACATTCTGATAAGTGAGGAAGTGAACAGTTTATTTACTGGATTCCATTAGTTTCAGGATTATTTTTTTTCTAAGCATAAATAGATGGACATTTCCTGAGGTTGAGAGAGTTGTCCAAAGAATGAGGTTCAAGTTTTGGTACATCTCCATATTCCTCTCATAGGGCAAGAATCTGCAAGTCTGTTTGTGGCTTGATGAAGATATCCCTGGGAGAGGACTGACATTCCATAACCTCACAGTAATAAATGAGAGCTTCTTGCTCATGTACTTTCATTTTTAGTAAATACCCTTCAAAGTTTGAAGCATCCAAACAGTAATCCTGTTGTAATCCAGTAATCCTGTTGAATCTGCCTTTCAAAATCAAATGCTGCCTCTCCAAAGTTACTTTCACATTTGAAGTACTGACACAGCTGTAAAAGCTCAGTCCACCCTGGGCTGCTTTAGATTTGTGATCTATGAATATCTGGTCTCAACACAAGGCACCACTTACATAATGAACTCTTACATCTTCCTGAATAAGATCAAGGCCTGATCTTGTCTGGACAGTTTAGAACATCCACTCCATCCATTCCACCCACCTGTCTGTTTAGGGCAGAAAAAGCCCCTTTTGCTTAAAATGTCACATGTTTAGTTGTAAATCAGAAGTTTTTGGAAAGTTTGAGGTTAATGTGGGCATGACCAGGAGTAAATATAAACTACAGCTGTGCATCGCTTTTCCTTCTCCAGTCATGTGTGTAGTACTACAAGCACATATACAGGTACATATTCTATATCTTATTGTGTTACACAAAATAATAGAATAATATTTAATAGTTGAATAGTTAATTATGGCCTAGGCCATACTACTGTTAATTGTTCTCAGAGGTAGAGAAATTTAATGAGACAATTGCTGACTTAAACAGAAGTATCTTATTCAGAAAACAAATTCTATTCACTCAGCTTCAAAGGAGAAGTTGCCTAAATGCAATAGCTTCTAGTTAAGTCTCACTTTCAACTAATTAGCACAACCACAACTGTACAGAACAAGATTTTGGCATATTACCCTGAAAATTATCCTGTGCTCATTACAGCATTCTCCAAGCCCCCATCTCACTGTACAGGTCAATGTTCCATGTCATATAATTACTTCTTTTGCTGAAATTCATCTTTATTTTGTTACAGACAAAATTTTGTTTGATGAGCAAAGCATAACTATCTAGTGAAATTAATAGGCAATAATTCATGAGAACTGTTAGATTCCCAAACTGTTCTCCCTTTCTAAAAGGGTTTGGATTTAGACATCAATTATGAAGGTTCATTTTGTCTCATATCAAACAGCTTCATTTTCTTTTAGTGTCAGTGTTCCCGTTTTGCTTTCAAAACAGTTCTGAAAGGCATAAGAACTGTCTCAATTATTTTGTGTTTTGCAATGTTGATTTATTTCATGAAACAATGAGGATTTTAGGACACTATCTTGAACACAACCACTTCCTTCCTTCACACCAAAGTACCAAAGAAACTGGTGAAAGATTTTGTTCTATCTTTGAGAAAAGTTATGACACAAATAACCATATTCATCTCTTAGTTTTAGGTTGAAGCTTGGCTACTGAAAATACTATTGCTTTGATAATGAACATACACATCAACATATGAAGCTACAACCCCAAATACCATTATAAATACCCCAAATACCATTATAAACTAGGAGTAGTGTTATACTACAGTGTCAGCAAGTACTGTAACATTCCTTCTTGTCCCATCACTTCATTTCTGCTCTGTGTTTTCTTTCTAGGCACCCACTGGCCACTTTTTTCCACCTGTTTTTCCGAGTGAGTGCTATTGTTACCTACTTGTTCTGTGACTGGTTCAGCAACAGCTTTGTTGCCTGTTTTGTCACTATTCTTCTCCTTCTATCCTTTGACTTTTGGTCTGTCAAGGTAAGGTGACCCTGAATAATAATTACTTCTGAAAGTATTTTGTTTGCCATTAAGTAAAAGAAAAAAGGAAATATATACTGAGAAATACAAACATTGTGCTCTGTTGCTTTCTTAAATGTCTAGGCCATCTTAATGAAGATATTTCCATATGTTAGTTATTGTTTATCACCATGTTCTCTACGGCTGGGAGCTACTAATATGGTGAGAAAATTGCTTTGCCACAGGAAGATTTGTTTGTATGTTTTCCCCCTTAAAAAAAATGTCATACTGGCTTTCAGTAATAGATGCCCAGGGATGTGTAAAGCTGCATCCCTGTGCCCACACCCTGCAGCAGGGGCAGCAGAAGCCCCCTGGAAGCCCAGTCATGGCTCTGGTGCCCTAATCCTGTGCAGGCAGGTGGGTCAGGCCACATGTGGAACAAGGTTTTTGTTTTGTAGAAGTGGAGCATTGATGCATCTCCAGTATTCTGAAAGCTTCTAATGTTCATCCAGGTGCAGAAATATTTTCTCAGTTTGTTTGCTTGATGCACACAGTTTACTTGCTCATCATTAATCTCCTTTTTTTTCAATGTGTTTTTGTTCTCAATGCTCCTCTTTTACTGAGGAAATTTGTTTATTGGGTGCTTGTCCAACTGACTGACTTGAAAAGTTACAACCTGTAATTTCTTATCTAAATAAGTGCTATTGTGCTAATTATCATATTAAAAGACAACAGGCTTTTAAATTTGTGTTAACTTCATCCATCATTAATGGCCATTGTGCTCAAGCTGGCACAGGTTTAAAAGTAATTTTAGTATTTGATAAAAGATTTTTGAATATGCTTTTTTATTTTTTTTTTACTGTTAGTCAGAGAAGTGAATCGTGCTCCTGATTAATGCAAATAATGGTTTCATCACTAGAATGTGACAGGAAGACTCTTGGTTGGTTTGCGTTGGTGGAACCAGATTGATGAAGATGGAAAAAGCCACTGGGTGTTTGAAGCAAAAAGGGTAAATATGTTAATAGAAGTAGGCACAGAACAAACAGAATCCATAGGAAATTTGTAAAGCTGATACCAAGTCAAATAATGTAACAAATAGAACACCTTTGTAACAGTTACTTTTTATTCACCTTCTATAGAAGACAATGTAAGTATTCAGGTGCAAACACGCTGGTTTCTCACATCCCGGAAGCCTTCAGGACAAAGCTGTTTTCACAACATTGTGGTCATATGGATCAGCAAAATAAATATTCACACCATGGTGCTATAGGTATGAAATTCCTGGTGGTTCTATTTTATTTTTAGTGAGAATATCTTATAATAAACACACCTACCCATAGATAATTCCCAACACAGAATCCTCTTCAGGAAAGGTCTATGTGGAAAGCAGTGCTGAATAGTATAAACTCAGTATTTAAAAAATAGTACTTTATTCACACTCATGGAATACAGTGGGGAATAGAACCTGGATCACAGAGCACTCTGATACTGCCAGTGCTCCCCCAAACACATTGAGCAAACAAGCTATGAAGTGGCATTTGGCATCACTGCAGAGCAAAGACTCAGGTTTTTGCTTTCCACGGCCCCATTTGGGCAAGGGCCTGGCAGAACAGCAGCCAGCGCTCGCTGGGTGCTGCTCCCTCTGGAGCCATCCAGCTGTGCTCCAGCTGGGACAGGGAGGCTGCTGTGCAGGGCTGGAGTGCCCTCTGCAGACATCAGTGAGCTCCCTGCAATCCCAGGGAAGATAAAGACAGAATACGTACAACCCTGCAGGAACCAAAGAAACCAGACCATCAGAGTTTCTTAGTTCTGTGGAGACAGGAAGCAAATGCTTTCGTTGCATTCATATGGCATTCATAAAACGACCTCCTGACCTCAAGACTTCTTCTGTGAGATGAGCAAGACTTGTTCACCTGTTACAGCTGGAATTCTAGCTTAGAAGTACAGAGTTGATTCATCTGCATGGGCCTTCCAAAATTTCTGGCAAATGGTAACTTGATTAACATGAAAACCATAGTCCCACAAGAAGGAACATAATTAGATTGTATTTTTGCCATGGCTTATCCATGAGAAATACTTTGTCATGGCAAGGGCCTGGAATACACAATTCTCTTACTTCACAGAGTCATGCATTCACTGCTTCCTTTGCCAGTCCTCTGGCAGCTTAAGATCTCCTGCTTTATGGGTAAATTTGCTTAGAAATATTTCATTCATCAACAACTAATTCCTGGAATGCTGCAACAGAGGTTCAGCTCAGAAGTCCTGCCTTCTGCTGAGGCTTGCTGAAAGAAAAGTAATTCTTACATTTACATCACAGTCTTTCCTTGGGATGATTGAAGCCTCCTGTAATCTGTCATCAAATTAACCAGGTCTTTAAGGTGCAGAGTTCTGAGTTGTATTGACTTTGGGTTTGTTTTTTTTCCTCTCACACAGTGTTAACATAATGCTACTCCTGGGTAATTTGTCAGTGATAGGATACAGGTGATTAAACCTTTTTATTGAGTCAGAATATCTGTCTTTTTCTGTAACTAGAAGGCACAGAATGTTATTCTCCGGACCTCTGCATCATCACTGGTCCAGAGGCTACATGAAGAAGTTAGATGTCTTGTATTGCATCTTTCAGGGTTCTCTTAGGCAAGGTAGAGAAATTTAACCATATTTACAATTTGTGTGACAATGTCTGCCTCATGAAGGAAGGATAGGTTTGTCTTATTTTTGCATGGAAAATTCAATACACTGAGAATTAAGTAAAAGGCTTTTCAACTTTCAGAATGGAAGAGTCCAGAGGGTTTTCTTTTGCAGTTGTGAAGCTTGTGTTTCCAAAGGTGGCACTAGTGGTGGCTGAGTGGTGTGAGATTTTGACATTTTGAAAACTTTGAAAAAAATCAGAATCTTTCTTTTTTGTTTTGTTTTGTTTTTGTTTGGTTGGTTTGTTTCTTTTTTTTTCTTTTTTTTTTCCTAAGCGTAATAGTAACAATAAGCTTTCCAGTGCAGGTAGAGACATGTTAGTTTTGCTGACCTGAAGAAATGTGTAACCAGGGCTTTTGCAGCCTGTTCTGAGGTGTTGTGCTCTCCCTGAAGAGCTCAGATAGAGCACTGTGCATAAATTATGACAGAAAAATTATCTTCTTACAAGATTTAAATGAAGCTAAGATACTGCAGTTTTTTAGCATGGAAAAGTACAGTTATGAGAATTCCGCTGTCTGATAAATCCTATGAGGGAAAATGCTGTCATTTACAGCAGGGTATCAGGCAGAAAACTTGGCATTAGCTACGTCTCAGTCAATCTTCCTCCCCTGTTCATTTGTCATTTATTGTGCAGTAGTTCCAATGATTTTCCTTGCAGGTGCCTACAATAGCTGCCTCAACCGAAGCTGAAGCCCGAATCTTTTGGCTTGGTCTCATCATCTGCCCTGTGATTTGGACAGTGTTTTTCTTCAGCACCTTGTTCTCCTTGAAGCTGAAATGGCTGGTGAGTTGGGACCTGAAAGACCTACAGCCAACAGACAATCGTGGGAGAAGGAAAACCCTCCTGTATATATAAGCCATCTACTTTACAAAAAAACAACCCCAAAGCCACCTTTTTATTTCTAAATAAGAAATTTACCCCGTATATTTCATCAAGATATTTTTGCTTACAAAATCTCGCTGTTTTCCCCTGTAAACATTAAGTGCTTGGATAGTCACCACAGAATTCATCTTGGCACATTCCCAGTCATGCTCAGTACCATTTAATTGTATTTGGAAAGATGAAAAGCACCTCCAATGTGTGCAGCTACACAAACAGTAACAGCCAAAATTGCATTTTATTATTCAATAAAACAAATTTATCTATGGGCATTAACCAACTGCAAATCATTAACTGCTTTCTGGTATCCCAAATGGCACAGATAAAGAAGCAATAGTTAAAATTAACCCAGCACTCTTTGTTCATGGCTCCACCTTTAATTTTGCAAACCAGACATTGTTTGCTAAGCCAGGAGGTGGCTGGAGACAGAAACTGGAGGCAGGTTGTTCAGGTGCTTGTAAAGACACAGTTAAAATGCAGATTAGATTGCTTCCAGAAAACTGATTCTGAGGCTGAGAAACACTCTGTTAAGGTATTCCATTAGTCAGATGGGTTCTTCCAACTGGTGCTATGCCTGTAGCACCACTAAAGGAGCCAGGAAGTTTCACTGCCTGATAGGGATATCAATGCTTGATAGGGATTCCTATTTATGGATGCTCTTTGCAAATCTGTAAATTACAGAACCTTATTTGTACATAATAAGGCATTTGTCAGCTAACCAGGCCAGCAGGTGTGCCATGTAGCTGGATGTGAAACTTTTAGATACAAATCAGGCTTTGAAAAAGCTAAATGTTCCTGGAATCTGTTGAGCAGGTCATTTTTTGAGTAACTGCTTTTAGGAAAGTATGAAATATTTTAAGATACAGAATAACAGAACCAGTATCAGGGTTTTGATAAGAACAGACACTTGTAGGGAGGATCTAAGTTTGACACAACTGGATCTCCTTGTCAGCCATTTACTATTATAAGGACTATCCCTTCTCTTACAGCACATCTTTATCTAGTGTGTGCATAGATCCTACACATACAGGTGATATGCAGTAATGTATTTGTCTCTGAACTTTTTTGTCCACAGGCTCTGGTGATAGCTGGGATCTCCCTTCAGACTGCTAACTTATATGGCTACATCCACTGCAAATTAGGGGGACAAAAATCCATCAGCAGAGTGACTTCAAGGTTGTTTGGCACAGCAGAAGTTCCCAAGAGTAAGTACTGAGCTGTCAGCTCCAGCCCCTGAGGTAGGACAGGCCCACCTGCCTCTTCTGGCAAGTTCAGGCTCTTTCCAGATCTGTTCCTACAGTAACTCCTGGCAGGGTGATCCTGATCCTCCAGGCCTCTCCTGTAGTGTCACAGGGAGGGGCTGTACCCCAGGTCACTCTGCTCTGTTTGGAAGCCTGTTGAGCTTCACAACTGAGCTGCTTCCAAAGCTTCAGGTCATTGTCCTTTTAAGTTAAATCCTTGGAGTTATTAGAATTGTAATGTAATGCCTCTGTTTAGGCACAGCTGGCAGAGCCATCTTCAACCCTCAGGCTTCCTCCTGGCAGTTCCCTGTTTTTATGAAAGATTCCTATGTCCCAGGTTTTGCTAAAGCCACATGTCCTGTTCCCTCCACAGGGAAGAGCAGGAGAATTTCAGAAGATGGCACTGGAGAACATGGGAAGACAGGCCCTAGGTAATCAAACAAGACCTAAAAGGATAAGCAGTAAAAATACTAATTCATGGAAGATATTTAAATAAAGCTTTTCTAGGATATACCTGCATGAAATAATGTAATTTGTGTTCAAGTCTTTAGAGTAATTGTTACTTAAAAACTTCATCAAAAAGTAGTTTGTGTTGTACAAAGACATTGCTTACAGTTTATACAGAGCACATTGCTTCCAGGAAAATGGTCAACTAACCTGAAACTGTTGGATTATCTTAACAAAGAATTAAATTTAATGAAAAGGCAATGCTAAGTTGTTTAATTTTGGAATCACAATAAACAAACTTTCCCTCTTGTACACAATACTGATTTTTCAAAGCTTTGATTCCTCAATAAAAACAGGAATTATAATCCCAAAGAGCCTCTTATTTATTAAAGATACTGAATGTTTTAGTGTTCAGGCTTAGGGTCAAATAGAAGAAAACAAAAGTCAGGTGGCATGTTCACACCGTACTTGTGTGAAACAGGCAGTTATGTATAGTTAAAATATGTTAATCTTTATATACTTGTACTGAATTTCACTCTAGATACAGACCTTCTCCACTGAAAGGAAAGACACTTAAATTATGTTAATCAGGGAGAACAGTACTGCAGTTCAGGCCAGCACAGCAGGCAGGACAAAGGCTGCTGCACATGCAGAGCAGCTTCATGACATATGATGCCCCAATGTCAGCTCAGGTCATTTTATATTCCACTTCCTAAATATAAGTCTTGTATGTGCACATCTTCAAATACCAACTTCACAGTCAGGTTATTTGTGCCGTGACACCAGAGGTCAGAATGCATCTCTTAACCCAGATACAGACTCAGTTCCACAGCTTTCTAGTGAGGGAAGAACTACTACATGAATCTTAAACTACAAAAAAGACTAAGGCAAGAATGTTTATGTTAAGAATTCATTTGCAATATACAAAAAGAATACATTCCTTCTATTAAATCAAGGCATAAGTTACTTTTCTATAATTAAACATAAATGACACTTTTATTCCATTCACAGATTAGATAATCTTTTCTTCTTGAAAATGGTGTTGTTCACAGTATTCCTGAATTCCTGCAAAGAGAGAAAAAGTAATATATTATTTCAGTTGCACACAAGGAGATTCTTGTTGCTGCATCACTGTGTCCACTGTTGGTACAAGAATATCAGGTTGGATCTTGATCACAGTGAAAATGGTTCTAGGAATTTCCCAGCTGTCTGCATTCTTTAATAGAACTTCACCAATTCTAGAGATAGTTTTTGCAATTATGATTAGAAAGGGAGGCACTAATTAGTCAGCTTCATCCCCCTGGCTTGTGGTGAGCACTTTTCTCCAAGAGCAAGGACACACAACTTCTCTGAAAATGAATGACTGAACCAAACACTGAAACTAGTTATCAAATACAATTTCCTTATCGCTCTGAAAGACTGTCAGAACTGACACCCAGAAACAAACGCGGTATTCACAGCTGTGACTTTCAGAATTGCTGTGCACATCTCCTGGTTTTATTATTTGTGGCAGAGTAACATAATCCTGTTTAACACCTTTATACACTGCAGCAGTGCTGAGTCATTTGCACAGTGATTCTCAGACTTACTTTGAATAATATTCCTGTAAGACAATGTAGCTGGAGACTCTGGTGCTTCAGACAGGAATGACTGTCCCCTATCACAGCTTTTACCTGGAAGGACAGTGAAAAAGAAAAGCAAAACAACAAGATGAGTTTTAATTTTTTTTTTACCCTTTATCCCACTCCAGTGACACCCTTTCAAATAGTCACCTACTTCTCTCCTTTTAGGAAGCCCTGATGTCAGTAATAGGACTGGAACTACATCCTACAGTTTTATACAGGAATTAGAAACCTTCAGTTGTTACATTGGGAATACTGATCTGTTCCTTGGTGTCACTAATTTAAGTATTAATTGGTAACAGCTGGTGGGAAGTAACCACAACACCTCACAACCCACACCAGAGTTTGGGCAGTGACTGTCACACTGAGCTGAAGGCAGTAGTTTTAATGCTCAGCACCTACAAGATAATACTCTTTGAAGTGGTTATGATTTTATTCAGCCTGCATTTCCAGGTGATTACAATGAAGAGAAAGACATGTTGTATTTCAAGTATGATTACAGAGCTGAAAAGATGCATCATCTAATCTTAATTAATTAAGGATTATGCTTCAGCTTAGGGAAATTATCCTAGCACTTCCCTTGTTCCACATCATTCTATTCTTTGATTCAAAACCTCCTCTATCTAAAAGCGCATATTTACCCAAAAGACATCAGTGCCCACATCACGGTTTTCTAGTAGTAAAATCAGTATAGGAGGAACAACTTGTTTTAGGTGCAGTGCAATAGGTAACTTTACCTATCTGTGGATCTAGAGGCACTTTACCCAGGAGGGAAACATTCAAGTTCTGGCACATCTTCTCTGCACCACCAGTAGTTGGGGGAAAGATTTGAGATTCATTCTGAGACAACAGAAAAATTAGAGTTAAAATACTGCAGTTCTGAGAATAAGGCATTTTTGGAGCAATGTTTTATATACAATGCCAAGGAAAAAGGCTGTAACACAGCCTGACTTACCTTACACTTTGGACACACAAAGCCACTCATATTTTCCACAACACCTATGATGGGCAGTTTCACTTTGTGGCAGAAGTTGATCTCCTTGCGAACATCCTGAAGTGATATTTCCTACAAGTATTGGCAAATGCTCACATTTCAACTGTAATGTGTTCAAGCTGAATCCATTAGAATTATTTTAAAAAAAGTTTATAATGAATTATTACGGCTGTCTTAATATTTTGAGGAACACAGACTCGTGCTATGGGCTTTAGAAACAATCCTATGAGTAGCAACAGAGCAGGTACAACAGTTCCAGCCTACTGGATATGGTCCTGTTTTGAAACCTGACTCTTGGAAGATTCACCCACATTTAAGTTCTGTCTTCAGTGTTCATCTGCAATCTTTAGTTCTTTAAATAAAACTTTTTCACATTTTCAGTTTACAGAGGGAATCTTGGTATTCTCCATAAAGCAAGGACAAAACACCAGGTTCATACTTGGTATCTCTTTTCACATTAAATTTGAAATATCTTAATCATCTCCTCAGACTTTTCATATATGTGCATTCATTTGTTCTCCTGTTCCCTTCTCCTTCCCTCACCATCTCTCTGGCATTGCTCTCACCACTTCACTTCCTTTACATGTTACCCTTTCAGATGTTCTGGAAATACTACATGTCTTTTGCTAGTTTGATCTCCTGTTCCCTTCCAAAACCTCTGTTTAAACTGGACATATTTCTGAGTTTCAGCTTTCAAGAGGCTGATTTCTTTTTAAAAATGCACAGGACAAAACTGCCTATTGGAGGTGACAGGCTACTTCACTGGTGTCAAACAGTGCACAACTTAGCACTTAAAAACTAAATTTTTTCTGACATTCTTCTGAACATGAAGCCATTGGTGAGTAAATTACAGATTCACAATGATGTGAACTCCAGTCTTGCAGAAGGAAGCAAACCACTGCATTTCCTTTCACCACACAGGTCATGACAACTTCTGATGGTGAGCTGCTCTGTGGTTTGGATCCCCAGCCAACCTACTACCCATCCGTCAGCAGCCACCACACCACGAGGTCAGTCAGCTCCCCCAGATTCTGTGCCCTGAGGTTCCCCTGGAGTCCCAGTGTATAACCCTGGCGTTGCTGCCCATACCTGGGGGGTGGTGACAATGACAGCTCCAGTGATGTGGGTGGCACCCAGGTACTGCACCAGGGACAGGTGCTCGTCCGAGGTGCCAGGGGGCGTGTCCACGATCAGGTAATCCAGCTCGCCCCAGTCCACGTCACGGAGGAACTGCTTGATCAGCCCTAAAAGAAAGGGTGAGAAAGTGGGAGAGAGGAAAAAGTATCTCTCTGGAATTCAGACTTCAGGGTTTACTTCAACTTCTATAGCCTAGGAATGCAGATTCTTCTCACGTGCCAACTTCAGGACAAAAACATCTATTTGCCAAAGCTTAAAGAAGACAAATAAAAAGACATCATTTGACTTCCTAACTTCCTCAAATGAGTGTGTTCAACTAAAGAAGTAAGCAACCATTGACTCCTTTTTTCCCCTATAGCTTACTATACTATATTTATGTTATTAATTAAACAAGCTCATGGTAGTCACATACTTGAAATCCTTCAAGTATGTCAACTACTGTTGAAAACACTCAATACATACCATTTTTTTTTGGTCCTCTCCAGATGACAGCATCATCAGGACTACTAAGCAAGAACCCCACTGACATGACACCTAAGTTTTCTTCAACATACTGAAAGAGAAGTAGAGAAATAGAGCAGTGAAGAAAGAGTAGAGAAACCACCTCTGAACCCCCGTTTTATAGAAAAAGCAGCTGGGGGAGAACACATTAATAAAATTAAGGCAGTGAACTTTATCTTCTATCTCTGAGCAGTAAAAACTACACTTCTGGTGAATATTCACCAGCTCCACTCAAGACTGAAAAAATGCAGTTGCTGCAGCAGCTCTTTGGAGAATCATTGAAGACAATGGAAGGATAAAAGCAATTTTCCCTCTCAGACCAAGCTACTTTTTAAAGGCCTGCACACTACAGGAGGTTTTAGACAAGCAACGCTCCTGCAAAACTCTTCCTTGCGTTTTCTAAAGAGTAACGAGGTTTTCTTGGGTGCAAGATACTCTTGGCTGTCACAGAAAAGGTGACATAATACACATCTGCATGACACCCAAAACCAACACAACTGAGTAACACATTTATTGCCCCTAGTGGGCAAGTCAGTCAACAAGAGATAACACTGACATAACACTGTTTCAGAAATATAGTACCACTGTTATTAACAAAAGAAATTTAACACTCAGACCTACATATCCTATATGCAGAATAGAATCTGAATAGGTAATCTATAGAATCTGGATATAGACTACCCAGATCCATAGAATCTGGACATAAGACTCCATAGATTCCAGATCTTACATCTACAGATTCTATAGAAGTACTCCCTGCTTCTCCCTCACTCATTTCTCAACCTGAACAAATCCAATAAACTTTCTGAAACAGCTGCACCAACTCACCACTGGAGACCAACCAGATCCACTCTGATGAACCTGAAAATTGAAGTGATACGTAAACTTACGACAGAAATAAATGCAGATGTTACATAAAACATGAACACAAGTCAAACCTGGGTAAACAGCTGTCCTGCCTGCAGGGACAGTCCTGCTTTATTGGGGCAGCTGAAGTAAAAGCTGCAGGACCACCAATCTCCATCAGTAAGTGAAGAATAACTGTTCAACCTCTATCCAAGTTTACCCACGACTTTGAATATTTATATAAAATATCTGAGGGCTGAGAAAGCCCATCATGATATTACTAAAGTTTTAAGTTGTCACAAGTATGTGGCTGATATGCAATGAAAGCTGGTTTGCAGAACTGTTCATCCTGAAAGCAGATGACTCTTTCACAAAATAGATTACACTGAACTTCTCCATCTCACCATAATTCCCTATCCATTGCCACACACTTCCCACTAAACAGCCTCTTACAAGCATTCAGTCTACAGAGCCCAAAGACATGACTGGAAAGACCAGCAGAAACCCTTTGAACAACACGTCTGAGCATTCACTTACCTGCTCTCCTTCCAGACCCATCATTTTAGGAATGGACGGCCCGCAGATATCGACGTCCAGCAGGGCAACCTGCAAAACAAACCGGCCAACCCGTCCCACTGGAAACAAGGCGGCTCGGGGCCGCCCCCGGGGGCGAAACACCACCACCCAGCGCGGCTCATCCCGGAAAGCAAAGCCCCACCGAGCAGGGGCACAGCCCGGGGCGCCCCCAGCCCGCACGGGCCCCGGCCGTGCCCACCTGCTTGTCCTGCTGTGCCGCCAGCCCGTGCGCCAGGGCCGCGCTCACGGTGCTCTTGCCCACGCCGCCCTTGCCCGACAGCACCAACACCGTGTGCCGCCCCGCCCGCAGCCGCTCCCGCAGCTCCGCCGCCTCCGCTGGGGGGACACGGGGCGTCAGCGCGGCCGCGGCCCCAGCTCCTCATGGCCCCTCACAGCCCCTCACGGCCCCTCACGGCCCCGACACTCACCCGGGTCCGGCCCGGCCGCGCCGGCCGCGCACAGCCCCTGGTTGGGGCATCCCTGGCAGGCGGCCGCCTTGCCCGCCTGGGCGCTGCCGGTCCCCGGGCACTCTGCAAGGCACAGCGAGGGTTGGGGCGCGGGGGCGACGGGCGGGCCCGGGCCGCGCCCCTCGGTCCGGCCGCTCCGCTCCGCTCCGCTCACCCTCGGGCCGCGCCGCCGCCATCGCTCCGCGCGCCACTTCCGGCGCCCGCGGGGGCGGGGCCGGGGCTGCTGCTGCCGCCAGGGGGCGCTGAGGGGCCGCGGGGACACCCGTGAGGGGACGGGGAGGGAGCGGAGGGGACGGTGACACAGGCGGGGGACAGTGACACACACGGGGGCACACGGTGACAGCTCGGCTGTACCTAGTGCCAGCCCGGGCAGCCCCGGCGCAGGGGCTCTGTCGGTGCGAACCCCCCGCACCCCGTCCCGGGTCCGGCACGGACGGATTGCAGAGGAATGCACTTCGCTGGTGTGTTCCACAAGTTTCATGCCAGGGAGATTATGTATCATTTCAGTCAAATCGTGCCGTTGTGGTATTTCATGGCAATTCTGAGTATGTTAATTCTGTGCCTTACTGATAGACAATTTCCATTAATTTAATGGGACGTTCATTTGCAAGGTTACTCTGCTTTAACTTGGCCAATCAGCTTCTGAGCAATCAGATACACTGTGCTTGTTGAGTAAAAAATAACGAACTACATTAATAATTGATTAATTTTCCCCACCAAGGAAGTGTGCATGAACTCGTGGTGCAGTGTGGCCCCTATTCCTGCCCACCTCATCCCAGTCCCTGCTCCTTTTCCGTCTCTCCCGCGGCTGCCTGAGCACAGCCTTGTCCTCTCTTCCACAGGTAACATCACACTCCAGGAACTGAATTACAGGTTGATTGTTCCTTTGTGTTGCTCATCCCCAGCACCCAGGCTGGAGCGCTGGCAGAGAGCTGTGTGTGAAACCTGACTGACCCAGACAGACCTGCTGAGGACACCCCACCAACATTCACCACAGGCAGTTCCTCAAAATGCTTCCAGTCTACATCAAGCTGAGCACTAAACCCAAGACTCATATTTTGTCTCAAGAGGAGGAAAATGTTTTTACAAGACCTTTGACAATCTTTCCACCTTCCCTCCACTTTCGCATCCCTCACAACACTGTCACGATGTGACAACCACTGGAGATGCAGCAACAGCATTGGAATGGCTGCTACAGGAGTAAAGCTTTGGTGTCCAGAATAAGGCATTAAACTGTGTCTGTAATTAAACTTTGCTGTGGAAAAATGCACACAAAACATTCCCATCCTTTTAAGAAATTTTCATTTTTTTTCCCCAGATGTGCAGATAACAGTGTTAAATCTGTTCTTTTGAGAGCAAAGTACTGCAAAGTTATCTTTTTCTGAACACTCTCCACTTCAACAACCACAAGCTTTTTAGAAAGAATGTTCTGGGAATTAAAAAAAAAATCAAAACAAACACAAAAACTGAATAATGGTCCACCTACCAAAAAAAAAAACCCTAGGAAAAAAAATCTGAAAATACATTTCATTGAGGTATTTGAGGAGCTTGGTCTGTTTCTTGGTCAGTAATGAACAGGCTATTACCCATTTCTTGTGTGTTTACCTGAGGTAAATGCTCATCACCACTGGGTACTTGCACAGCTCCTGAACTTACTGCTCTGTAATTCCCTTCTATGGGAAACTGATGAAAATGTTATGTGCAAGTGGAGCCAAATGTTTAAGCAAATTCGAATGTCCATGGAAGGAGGAACTGGCCAGTAAGACATGCCAGAAATTCATACTGTACCTTGCCCATGAAAATTTGGCTCTGTGTGAGACCACAGCCCAGTACAGCACTTTAGGTCTGTGCTTCCTGTCAAACAGATGGATTAGGTTCACTGATGTCTGCAAGACTTTCCACATTTTAAACTGAGGTACGTGTTCAAGTATTTTTCTTTTGGAGCCAACTAATCATTTTCTGTTCCCAAAGTTATATAGAACATTTCCCACAAAAAGCACCAAGATTGGAAAATGAATCCCTTCCTCAGCACCCCTTTTCCTCTGGGCCAGTGAGGGCTATTTGGACTGAACCACCTCAGAGATCATTAGACAATGGTAAGAGATGATTCCCACAATCTGTCCTTTGGTTCAGAAGGCTTCTTTCCACTGATGCATTTCCCTGCAGCCACTGACTGACAAACATGAACTATGTGGGGGTGGATTTAATGCCCTGCTATATATATTTTTTTTTTAAATAAAAAGACCCCTCAAATAACATTTGGCCACTGTAATTTAAAGAAATTACTTGGATGTATAAGAGAAAAAATACTAGGAAAGAACATTATGGGACAGTAGTATTGTTTTTGGTTAGAGGAGGATGTGCAGAGCACTTGGATAATGAGGTACTTCTTCAGAGCCTACAACCTGCATCTTGGAGTTGTAGAGTTTTAAAGAAGAACCAAGGGGCTAATATATTATATTCCAGCACCTAATTTAGCGTGAGAATTCAGGGAAGGATGAAATACTTTTCCACGTTCCACCTGAAAACACTGTTTTTTCAAGATGAAAAAGGAAGGCTGTTTGTACAATCACCCCAAGCACTGCTCTGATTGTGGGGCAAACTGGACTGTGGCATTAAGGGAGTCATTTGGCAATACCAGGAAAGCCAGTTCCTAAAACTGCTATTACTCTACACATACTATACAAGTACAGAGACAGAGCGTGTCCTTTTAAATTTGGACTGTCATAATGGCTTCCAAATAATTTAAAACACTTTATTCCCTTTTTCAAAACTCACAAAATGTACACACTAAGGCAAGAGCATATGTTGGACTAAACCAGCATTTTTAAAAAGGAAAGGGGTCAAAACACTAAAATGTTCTTTGAGGTACCATTAATAATTGTGTTTGCATAGTTTTCAGTGTGGTTGGTTTGAGTATTTTTTATTTATTTTGAGTGGAAGCTGGCTTTAAATTTCTTTGCCTAATACTATTAGATTTCAAGAATATTTTTTTTATCGAAGAGAAGTGCTTCAACCTGAGGAACACATTGGACAGCATCAAATTTCATCATGGAGTGGAAGAAGCAGCTGAGACATGAGCCTGAGTGGCTGCTGTAGCCTCCCCTGTGGGTACTCCCTGCTGTAAGTAGGAGCCTCATTCAGCACAGGCCTTATCTTGAGAAGTGCTATAGAAAGAACTGGCTTCTCTCTCCTCAGGGCCTGGCTTTTCCTTGGTGTGAGACCCTCCCTATCATCAGTTATTCCCTGCCTGCCCCTGCAGGAGGGCAGCAGGGCCGTGCACTGAGTGGGGTCCTGGCTACAGCTGTGCTCAGCTGGCACAGACTCCACTGTGCAGGGTTTGATTTACACTGTTCTGTGGCTTCCAGGTTTCAAAAACCACATCAAATCAAATAAAAATTCAGCTGAGGTGTGCAGGTAAGTGCAATGCAGCAAAGAGCACGTAGTGTCAACCAAGGACTATATATACTGTCTGTAAAAGAGCTGGAGTCACGGGGAAATTAGTCCATTTGGCACAGCTTTAGTGTTACAGACTGAAAGAATGTTACTGAACTGAAATGTCCCAATTGTAGGCAGTTTTCAAACTGTTTATTTGCAGTGGCCTCATCAAGGCCTGCGTCCAACCCAAGTGCAATAGCAGCAGCAGAGCAGCTTGCAATAGAGGGCAGTATTTTTGTGCTAATGACTTGTCAGGTGCCTTATCATTAACACAGCAGTACTTGAACGGTGAATGTGCTTTGCAATCTCAAATGATAACTACTCTGTGTTGTTGGAATGAGAAAAATAAAAGATCAGTATTATTTGTTTACTTATGTTCTGCTTTTCATTAAAAGATCACCTCATTCACTACTGAAATGAGGGCATAGTCCAAGGAAACTTGGCATGCATTCTGCTAACTTTAGTAACACTACCTACTTTTAGGATTAGCAATGAACAAAATTGTTCTTGTCAGCTCTAGTAAAAAGCAGATTCATGTGGATAAGTTTTGCAGATCTTTTGCTTTCTCACTATCTATTATCCAAAGAAAGTACATTTTTCATTAACATTTTCCTGAAACATTTGGCAGTCTGAGACATACCTGCAGCACTCAGGAGCAGAGCAGGTGTTTTCTGCCTCAATAGACCCAGATGGATAAATTACAGTCTGAAAGAGCAATGTTAAGGAACAGATTAGGTACTAAGTGTTTCAGATACTCAAGAAGGAAACCTACTTAGAAATGTAATTTTCTCATAAGAAGAATATAATCCATCAGATCACATGAGGCAGAAGCCCAGCAGCCCTAGTGAGGTATTTGGCAAGGGTTAGACCACAGGCCAAAGAAGGTGTTACAGCTCCACTGTATTTCTTCACCACTGTGCTCACAGAATGGTCATTTGGGGATGCAAATATTCCGAAGAGTCTAATCCCAACATTTGACTCTGATCAGGCTCAGAGCTGCTCTAGGACCACATCTCTGGACCGGTGAACAGAAAATAGTGTACACAATTCAGGGGAGAAGAGGGTACCTCAAGAGACACTCAGTCAACTCCAAAAAATGTCATAATACATGTATTTTATGTTTGGTGTAAAAATCTTTAGGAACAGAATGAAAACCTTTAATTGTGGTGCCAGCCCTCATTAATATGTTTGCATCTCTTTTCCATAAAGTTAGTATTAACATAAATAGTTACCTTGGCTTCAATTTTCTAGAAACAACCAATAGGGCAGGATGTTTATGTACATTAGCTCTGGGAATCAGTCACACCAGACAGCAAATGACATGTTTACATAGTCCAGTATTTGTACCATATCTAAACAGAAGATTATCCCTGCCAGCTCCAACACCTGCTCAGAAGTGTTCCTGTGCCCAGAGGCAGTGAGCCCAGCACCACCCTTCCTGCAAGCCTTGCTGCTCCACTGGGAGCACAGGGAACAGAAAGATGTTAGAAAAACAGGTACATGTTTAGTAAACCCATAAAAAAGTAACCACCCACTCCAATAAACAAGTCATCATGATTCTGAGTATTCCCACTCAGCTCACTGGGAATGTGTGCTTTTAGAAACAGCTCCATTTTGTGGGGGATTTTTTACCCCTGGGGTGTGAAAAGGCAATATATCAATAAAGGAGGGAAATTGACTATCATTTTCCTTTTTGCTTCTATTTTACTCTATACCTGAAGAACCTGCAGCCTTTTGTTTCAGTAAGTTACTACCTCAGAGTCTCCATCCTTCATACATTATTTTTAATAAATTGATTTATAAATTTAAGGTAAGGAACTTCCCTGTCTTAGGAACTATTGAATAGCTTATATGGTGGCTGGAAGAATTGCATACATTTTAGATTTACACAACTTTCTTCTAATTCAAGGAAGAATCTACTGAATTTTCCAACTAGCATAAAACATAGAAGGAAAGCCAGGAAAGCTTCAGTGGCAGTAATAGCAGAAACTGCCTCCCAGCCTCTAAATAGTTTTCAGACTTCTTATCTGAGAAGTTCTGAAAGCAGCCCTCCTACAGCTATTTCAAAGGGTATAACCTGTTCCTCTGAACAGGAATAAAGAAACACTAAGATTCAATGGGAGGTGCCCACGCAAGAAGCATGGAGAGGTGCAGCAGTGCTGGGAGCTGTGGGAGGAGATGGCAGAGCAGAGGGAGTACTTTCTCTGTGGGACTTGCCCCACAAATACTTTCATCTCAGACCTCAATCTATCCTCCCATAACTTTTAAAATATATTTTTGTTGGTTTGATTTTTTTCCCCTTCCACTTTTTATGCCTTACAATCTCAGTTATTTATAGCCTTTCACGCCCATTCCTGGTGGCTGTTCACTACAAAACTCTGTCATCCCACGTGAGTGTACACAACAAATGCACAGAATTACTGCTCACAATGATTCTAACTCTGCTCCAGTACAGGTAATTAACTATCTGAAGGCATTACTTCCTGATGTCACAGTCTGTTGAAGAATGCGATGTTTATTTTTTCTTTTAAATGTGCTTTTGTTCTTCCCCATCACCATTTGATTAACACAAAACAAAACTTGATAAATCCTTAAATCATTATAACTTGTAATTAAGTTTCAAATGAAACAAACCAACCCTAAAAACAAGAGCAAAAGACATGGCTATCCCTAAGAAGAATGTGTCTATGACATGATAGTGAAAACTTTCAGGTCCACATACATTTCAGATTCAAGATTTAGTTTATGCTTGCAATCCAAGTATTGCAAGATATCATAGTTTTACTTTGAAATAATGCGACATATTTCTTAAAATTAATTGTGAAATCAGTCACGAGTACACTATTCAGCCAAATGTAACCTCAACAAATGGTAATTTTTACAAAATAATTTAGGTGAAATGTGGAAACATGGATAAAAAAAGTTTAGAAAAACCGACTGAGAGGAAAATATTGAAGAAATTTCCAAAAGGAGGAGGCACAACTATGTCCCACCACATTACCTGGCTGCTGCTTTTTGCATTCAGAGAGTAACCACCGAGCTAACTTCAGAAACAACAAAGAAACAGAGTCAGGCTGCAGCATTTTAAAAATGCTTATGCTGTACATAAGACTGCTCTTGAATGCATGATGAAACGTGTGACTGCTCTGGTCTAACTAATCCAGCCCACAAAAATCAGGGCCTTGGTGAAACGTGAGAGCAGCAGGAGCAGTTTTCTCCGTGTTCACAGGGACACTTTGCTCAAAACTTTACTCATGTCCTGGAAGGGACAGTTTCCGGACGGGCAGCTGCCCGGCCCAGGGCCTCCCCACGCTCTCCTTGGAACACCCTGCTCAACATTTGTTGTTTTTGCTTCCTGCCTCTGGAGGTCATCCAGAAATGACGTGTGCTGGTGCAGCTCTGTCTGGTGATCCTCCCCACCAATCCCTTCACGTACAGCACATTACCTAAACCATTTTATCCAATGTGTGGCCAGAATGAGTCACTGAAAACTGTGCAAAGTTTATGTGATGCATTGGAGGTGGTTCCCCTGAGGCCATTTTTCTTTGTATGTCTTAAATGCCAGTGCTTTTTTTTAAAAAAAAATAAAAAAATTTGAGAACACACAATGAACTTAAACCACATCCACTTACAAGAAGCCAAACAAGGCTTAAAGATGGATATGTATAATTGCACATTTGAATTTTGAGTTCACAGGCAGACTTCAGAGCAATATTTTTCTTCGGTGATGAATGAATGAGGGGTTTGCTCAGTAGCACTAATCAGCTGCCTTAGTTGTGTTTAATGTGCTTGCACACATTTTATTGCAGAAAACATTAATTTCCTCCTCTTCTCTAACCTTACTAGAACAATTAGAAATAATTCAGTGTAAGACAGCCTGTAACCTAAACCAATTCATCAAATAGATTAAAATATAGAATCATATCATCACAGTACCAGCCCAGTGACTGCATTACACACTTACTGTAACATTTGCACCTGTCTGAGCTGTGGCATTGCTGTGGGAGCTGGTTTCCCTTCAGGGTTCATTGCTAACCAAGTACTCTGGACTTTAATTGTATTACTTCACTGATAGATTTGCTCCATGAAGATGAATCACCATTTCCAAATGCTGCCCCAGAGAGAACATGTTACTAGCAATTAAGGCCAAAGTCTGAACCACAAAGGTTCTACTCAGAATGTGAGCTGAGAGAAATCCTCTGGCTCCCACCAGAAATAGAAAACAAATAACCCACTCAGTCTATCTGAAATTGAGACATTACTGTGCCCAGTTCTTACTGAGCTGAGATATGTGCTGTTTTGTTTCCTTGTTTTTACTTTGAATTGTATTTGTTATTAAAAAGAAATAGATCTGTTTACAACCTGCTCTCAGTTCCATGTAGAATTAATGTAAGAGGCCAACATCCTCACAACTCCCCACTGCAGGCAACAGAACCACCCCACAGTGCCTTTGTGTCCCTGGCAGGCAGCAAGGCTTGGCATGGGAAACACTCGGTGCTGACAGGGGCTGTAACATAAACACAGGAAAGGAGGACCCTGCTGAGCAGAGAGTGACCTCTGAAAGCACTGAGTATTCTTTGCCTCACGGCCTCGGGACGTCCCCACAGGTTGCTGGCTTTGGTTACCCGTGAAAGCAATGGATTGGACTGCCAAGCTTGTAAACCTCTCCCTGGCACACATCTGTGTAACCTTCAGCACTTCCCAGGACCTCACCTTTGCCACGTACAGATGAACACACGATATAAAACAATACAGTTCTGACAATGGCACAAGTGACTCAAATTCTGCTTCTGAGCAGCAGAAGACTCAAATCCTTGGTGTTTTCAGAGAAAAGGAAGGATGTGGGCTTGGTGCATAATGAAGATTTTTGATGTCATTAAGTCACTTTCTGAAACTGGTGAAATTGGAGACAAGATGCAAAATGATGTATCCAACAATGCACTCAAAAGTGGTTCCTCTGCAAAACAAGTAGCTACCAAAGTGCCCTGAATTACCTGCGTAAATATTATCAGTGATTATCTAATTAAGAAGGAACCACCACAGAATTAAATCATAGGGAGAAATTTACTACTGTTACCTTCACTTTCTTCCATACTGGGTTCCCTTCATAAGAAAATGGATTTTTTTTCCCTGCAGTCTATAATCAGTAGAGGCTCTTTTTTGGGTGAGGATGCTCTCAAGCTGGCTCTGTGAGAACCTGCCCTGGGCACAAAGGGCTCAGCACATTGAGGAGACATGGCTTCAAAAGTTCAGCCATGTTCAGACTGCTGTTTTGGGGTCCAGAGTGATTCATCTACTGTAAACCTGCTTTGCTGTAAGGGTTGAGCAGGTTTGGACAGTGCCAGCCAGGAGATCTTTCATATAACTCCACTGTATGGTGTCAACAGGTTCTCAAAGTTTTGGATTGGGATGCAGGTTCTTGGCATCCTTAATACTTCTGATTTTGTCTATAAATAACATTTCAGCAGCCAGAACAAATTCAATTTTCAAACCATGCACATCATTAACAATCTGGTACAACTTAGTGTGTAGACAAGATCTAAACAGCAGCATAATTTAAATCACATTATACCATTTTTAGTGGTTGTTGAAATTCAAGTTGCATTAACTTTAGTAGATTGGCTGAGAAACTAAATTAGTTTAGTTTGGACTCTTCCACTCTACAGCTGTCTACAGGACAAGTTTGAACAGGTTCACCACACCACCTGTAACGAATCCTAGTAAATGAGAGAGATATAATAATCAATTGGCTAGGAAATATAAACATTTTCTCCCTTCTTTCTTTTTGAAGACTGAACAAAACTTTTCCTTTGCAATTTCCCTCTCTTTTTTCCCTCACATACAGATTAAAACATATAAGAAACACTAGAGGATTCTCAGGGATAATATTATATGAGAACATGCACTGCAACCAAAAACTGTGTTATACTAATTCCATGTGTCTTTCCTTTTTGGTGAAGTTCACTCCTTATCTTCTCCATTTACAGAAAATAAGTCTTCAAAGGAAATCAGTCTTCCCTCTACAACTCCCAAGGAAGTTTTCAAGATTCTGAGAATTTAGTTTCAGTATGGAAATATGACCTGTGTTCATAAGTTTTTGCAAAAAATGTCCCCAAAATACTTGGAGTATGAAACAATTTCAAAGGGGGCGTATTTGATTGCTTTTGAACTTTTACAAGTCAAAAGAAGTAAGAACTGAATGAAGGTTTAAATGAAAATGACAGTTTACTAGAATTTTACCTTTGCAAAAGGTTCATAGATCAAACGGCAGATCTTTTTACCTAGAAGAAAAATTAGAAAAGTTACATAGTGGAGCAAAATGGAAAGAGATCTCTCTGGAGCTATAAACAATGTCCCTAGGAAAATGGCTTTATCATGAAAGTACAGCTGCAATTCCCCCACTGCTAAAATTCAGTGCTTCTATTCTGGTTGTAATAAATTTATATTGCAATTTGCCTATAAATTTAATAATTTTATAACAGGAAAGAGATCGTGCCTTTCTTCATGGAAGCTGTTCACCTGTTTTCCAGGAACAACTTCACTAAATGCTTTCATATGATGTATGAGTGCATGGGCCCCTCCTTCTGGCTTTCCTATGAGATTTGATTATCATATGTCCTTTTAGAGAAATGGCAAGATCAAGCCAACATTATACAAACTTCTGACTGGAGATTATCAAAATCTCCTCCCCTAAATCAGGCAAAATGACAAGCAGGATGGAAGCAGTTCCAACAGGAGTGTTTAAAAGCATGGTGACTTCTGATCTTGTGTGCATGTGAGGCTTACAAAAACATTCTGCTTTGTTCAGATACTTCAGGAAATCTTCCAGACAATCATGTTACTGGAAAGATCCATAAAGGCAAAGGAGAACTCACTGAACGTGGCTCAGCCTTGCCTGGAGGGAAGAACAAAACAATCCAATGTAAGACTTTGCTGTGAGGCACCTCAGTTTCAGTAAGGAAAGGCCAGACTTCATTCTTTCCTTCATCAGCCACTCAGGCACAGGAAATACAATGACAGTGTGAATCAGTCTGGTATTAGAATTGTAATCATTACATTGCTATTCAAATACTGGGAGAAAAAAATTAAAATCCAAGTACGTGCATTGAAATCATGGGCCAAAATATCACAGAATCACAGAATATACTGAGTTGGAAGCGACCCAAAAGGATGATCGAGTCCAAACCCTGGCCCTGCACAGGACTGTCCCCAAGAGTCACACCTTGTGCCTCCACAGTATCATCCAAATGCTTCTTCAGCTCTGTCAGCCTTGGTGCTGTGACCACTTCCCTGGAGAACCCGTTCCAGTGCCCAGCCACCCTCTGGGTGAAGAACTTCTTTCTAATATCCAACCTAAACCTCCTCCTATGCAATAAACATAACATAAATACACATATAAATGTGTGTAGTTGCCTTTGGAAGTTCAATGTGTGTAGTTGTCTTTAGAATCCCTCTCCCAGCACAGTTAAGAGTTCAATTGCTTGGTGGTTGATATCTTTTGGGATTCCATCTCGTGCCTGAGTTAGGACTTAAAAATTGATTTTAATTCCATTCTGTATGAAACAAGATTTCACTTTAGGAAATATTGATTTTAGGAACATTTTATTCCAGACAGAAGCCCATCTTGTCATGCAAAAAAATCTATGTAATGGGCAAGCTCCTTAAAAAGTTAATTGCAAATAAGAATGAGGCAGCATCTCTTAGTGCCTCAACTACTTTTTGACTATATGGTGACTCCAGGACCATCTTGGTACAGATTAGCTCATTTGGGATATATTTTGGCTCTATAGCTGTGGGGGCTTCACAGCACATGCTGGCATCATCTTGGTGATCCCTGTGCTATGATCCAGCAGACAGTCCATCATGTCTTTCTGGATATATGGGAAGATCTTTCTTCCCTAATAACTGAAGAAGGGTCTTCTGAATTTTAATTGCATTTATCTCCCTCCAATCCAGTTGGAACACATCAGTGTTCCAAAAGAACACCACTAAGCATATCTTCATTAAAAAGTATACTGTGTCCAAATTGCTCTGTAGGGTTTTCTTAACAAGTACTGCACCAGGGCTCCTCTCATAGTTGGAGTGAATTTCAGGGTCCAGTAAAAGAATTTTGCACATATTAATGAAAAGTAGAAAACTATTCCCTTTTTGTTTTTGACTCTAGCAAAATCCTACTGTACGCAACAGCTTCACACACAATGAAATTAATAAAATATACAATGCCTCAACTAAGTATTTATATTATTTTTCCTGAACTGTTTTATCAGCTAAAAAGCTTCTATTTGTACAAGGAAGTGGCAATAAATCATAATTCATTGTACAGGCACCTTTTCACTTTTTCTATCTCCTTAAACCATAAATGTACAATGTAATGTATCTTTTTTTTCAGCCTCATACCTCCTTAATAGGATCTTGATGTTTCCTTTGTTGCATCCGCATATTAGATTTCTTCAACTTCATGCCCTGCTCCCCTCATCCATTCTGTCACAAAATATTGGTTTGGATCCAAATTCTTTTATATCCATTTGGGTAGTTTTATTCATGTGGCTGTTCATATCACATAAATCATGCCTGTTCTAGGTGCAGGAGTTCAGCTGCAAGAAACCAGAAAAAACTTCTGATTACACTGTAGCATTCACTCAGCAGCTTCATTTACTATGAGAGCAGATGATTTGGCACTTCTGTTACCACCACACCATCAATTAAACAGGCAAAGAAGCTGGTAAAATGATTTTATTAAAAAAACCCAACAAACAGAACAGAACAAGATGGCCTTAAATATTAATACATAACTCCAGTTTTATACTCACTTTGAGTTTTGTCCCCTGTGTCCTCCCTGAAGATCTCTCCCAAAAAACTGGCTGCAGCATTAGGATCGATATCAGGCTGGTCAGCAGGATTGCATGCATCCAAGATACAAAATATGTTTGATTTAGCATCACAAATGCAGAGTGTCACATTATCCCTTCCTCTTCCCACAACTGCCAGTGGTGGTGTGGATGTTCCAAAGGGTCCTACCTAAAAAAGTTTGGAAGCTTCACTTAAGTCACTGGAACATTAGAATGTCTGAATTTTTCCTTAATTAGAAAGAAGGAACATTAACATGACACACTAAAACCCCAATACATAGGGGTTCTGAATCAATCTAACTCCTGGAAGCTCCTGGGTTATCTAAGAGCTTCATAAACTGTTGCACAGGTATTCAGAACTATTTCAAGCTTCACATACATGCAAGTTTTCTGTCAGTCTAATATGATTTCTAAAATGTTTACTCAAGTACAGTATTTACTAGATGTAGTTATACTGACAGATAATCAGCATAACCTGTTCTTCTTCTTCCAATGCATCTGAATTTTACTCTACCACAGCTCCCTAATCCATACCAGGTTATGTTGGATGCTGTAGCTGATCCAAGCCATTGAACTGCAATTGAAAATAGATATTCTGAAAGGGTATTTGAAATTTGGATGGGTTTTTTTTTCTATCACAATATTTGGTTGAGCTCACATCTCAAATAAAATGTATTTTCAGAGAGACAACTTGTTCCCTTGATGTGCTGCCAACTTTGTAGTTGAAGGGATTAGACAGAAAACAAATTAATAAAGTCTAGTTTTTCTGTGCTTAAACAACTGAGACTATCCTAAAATGAGTTCAAGTGGTTTCTGGAAAAATCAATCTTTCTATTAGTCCATCATGTGTGAAGTAATTAATAGAGTATTAGACAAAACACAAAGTTTTGTCAGTATGAAAGTTTACCAGCTCAGTGACTGTACAAGAGGCTTTGCCTCATCTCCATTGATAAGCTACTAGAATCAGTGTGGCCAATACTAGCTCACAGAAAAATCAGTGGTTGTTCTGGCAGGTGATTCTGACTAATGTGCTTCTGTGCCAAATCTGGACCATGTAGCACAGCCTGCCTCACAAAGCTATCATGAACTACACCAACACTCTCTAGCAACATCCATCCCAAAGGTATTCTACATATTGGAGTGTTCAACACAGCCATGATGCTCCATGAGAGGCTGCAAGTGAAGAAAGCAATCAAATACATCAAAGCAGAGTGGCTAATCCACTGTTGAAAGTCAACACAAGCAAGAAATCATCACTTCTTACAGGTGCAATACAAGCAGGCTTGCCAAATAGGTTTCATATTGATTCAGTCCAAGACAGTTGCAAATCCTGCCTGAAAGTGTGACCTGTGCACTTTGAAAACAGGAAGGTGGTGAGGGGCTACTGAAGTTATGTGAACAACCTGTCCCCTTCCCTTTTTTCAGGCCACTGAAGTTTACACTCTAGATAACACGGAACAGGCTTTCAAGTGATGTCAGCAAGAAGCTCTTGATACTCTGCAGATACTGATCCTTAACAAATCAACACTGGATGATGATATTTCTGTGAAGGCAAATTCCATCTGCATTGACAAGAAGTGCATGGACATGTGCAAAGTCTTCCCCAGTGCCCCAAGGCTCACTGGCTACACTTGAATAGTAACTTTTGATACCTTAGTGCATGATGTAAAAGTTGCAAAGGTTACAAATATTTCCCGAGGGAAATAATTATTATCCTGTTTTCTCAAATAATGAAGTTCTATAGAAATAATGAAAATTAGTATCATCCGTCTTTCCTTTAAATAATCTCATATTTCATCTGCAAATTCTACTAATTCAAAAAGAATTAATAGACTTGTTCTAACAGAATCAGACTAAACCAAAAAAACCCAGACAAATATTGCAAGACACATGTGAATTTCCATCTAGAGAAAACATCAGATTCAAATACTTCTCAGAATTAGTACAATATAGGATTTAACTTTCCAGGACAATGTGCCATCTCTGTTTGTCTGGAAAAGTCCAATTTAAATGCTTACCCCATTCCTATACTTTCCTCCTGTCTAGCAATGCTAGACTTGCTGTTTGGAATTACAGGAGATGGAATAAATTTGATTCACAGAAGCTGAAAGGCAATTTCAGTGGTGCCACTTCAGGTACATACATAGGCTGTATTCATTGAGGGGGAATCTTTTCATCTCTGTCTCTTAATTTGATTTTTCATATAATAATTATGAAGAAAAATTGCATATTTGTAAGAACTATTTGTGACTGGTATTTGCCTAAGTCTGTAAGATCTTAAGTATGTACTTTCTATCACTGGATCTCAAAAGACTTCATGAGTCAAGACAGAACCATTGTCTGTTGTGACTAATGACAATGTTAAGACACAGGAGGAATGGAACCTACATGCAGGAACGTGGTGTTCTTAAAGTGCACTGAAATTGTCCTTCAGTCTGTAAGTCAAGACTGCTCAGCTTTCTAGCTCTCAGTGGAACACTACCTTGTGGGATGGACAGGAGAGGATGGAATAGGCTTTGAGATCTGACTTTTCTAGATGACAGACAAAACATATTAAGAGTGCAGGAATCAGTAAAGGATGAGACGAAGAACAAGTTGTAACTAATGGTAAAGCAGTCTGGGTGTTTTGGACAAAGTGGAATAACAAAGTTTTACTGTTATTTGCATTTCTTCCTGCATTTACTCACATTCATTTACAGAATAAGCAGCAAACTACAGTTCAACAACTGAGCTGTTTCCTGCCACCTCAGGGCCCTCTCTACAGGGCAGCTCTAGGAACACACAAAACACATTTTACACTGGACAGAAGCCAAACCTGAAACAATGCTGGGTTTGAAAGTCTCCTGAATAAACTGGCTCTGTTCCTTACCCTTTGTGCTGTGTGGGTGGTGGCCTAACCCAGAGACCAACACACGAACCCTGCAGAGCACGTTGGGCTGTAAGGGGCCGCGTCAGCCGGGGCTGTCACGGAGGGATGTGGCCCAGTCATCTGACACACAGTTTCTATCCTTCAGTTAAAATAGTAGTATCTCCTGGCTGTGTCAAAGCATTCATACAGCGATAATGTTTCTAAAGATTTTAAATAATGGGGAACCATTCTGGAACACAAGATTGGGAAGTGACATCCAGGCCTTCTGATGTCCATTAAACCCATGTCACACGACACAGTCGTGCTGCACATGCCAATGGAGAGGGCAGGCTGCTCCACCCAGCAAGATAATGCCAGATGGTGGCTTTCTGGGATGAATTTTTCTGAATATGGGGAAAGTTCCAGAAATGACTGAGTTTTTCATTGAAATATATGACTGCAGAACAATTCAAGGGGTCCCGGTGATGTGTTGCTGGAGACAGAAGGAGCTCTGTTTCTGCAGACTTCATGGTAATCTGGTTTGAATTAATAGCCATACCTTGCTGCTTCTTACTCAGAAACACTTCACAACAAACTCCTATCACAGAACCCCCCTTGAGACATGACTTTAGGTGGGAGGAGTGAGGAATCTCAGTGTTTTGTTTCCCAGCAGGGAAGACTGTTACCACTGGTAACACTTTTCTCCTTCTCTATGCCTTTGTACGGAGGTAAGGGAGATTTTTATCACTTGCTTCTGTTACTACCAAACTGTGGAATAAAGTACTTTATTTGCATTTCGTATACTATTTTTACAGTGTATGAAGAATAATATTTGTATTGAGCTGTTAAATATTGACAATAGTCCCACCCAATTTATCAAATACTGACAGCTGACCAAGCAAAGGAGTAAAAGTTATTTGGAAATTTGGATCTTCTTGAAGCCTTTAAATATATTTCTAAAAGTTGGAGGCTTTCCCAGTTCACAGAGCTATTCTAATAGCCAGACATATTTTCTCCCTTCCTTATGCCAAGAACTCAATTAAGAAATATATAGCAGAAGGGAGGCACTTCTAAGGGAACTCTTTGTGTGTTGAGGTCTTTTTTAGCAATTCTTATTAGAAGGAAAAAAAAAAAAAGGAAAAAAAATCTTTGTCTGAAAATAATTAACATAGACCTGAAAAGCCAGCCTGAATCAAAGCCCTGAATTTGGAAATTGGGGGCTTTGGGATGGAGATGGTAGGACTGAACAATAATTCTGAACACTAAAAATTCCAGCTCCTTCCTGACAGTGCCTTTGCTCAACGATGTTCTCTTCAAGACCCTGACTCTGCTTTTGGGTGGAGCACTCACTTGGTACATTGTCAGTGCAAACAACACTCAACTTGGTGGCACACAGTGTCAGGAGTGATTGCCTAACCCCATGGATCCATGGCAGTGCTGGTCCTTGAGAGCTTCCTTTTACCTGAGCACAGGAACTCACTGAGATACATCTGCCATCAGCAAGAACAAATCTTACTGAGTGTGGCAAAAATAATGACACTGTTCAAAAATCATCTTCTTCCCTAAATATAACTGACCAGAAGATATTAAGTATATTATCTATATAAATAAAAACTCTTAGTTAAAAAAGTGCTCTTTGTCTTTTATTAGTGGCATCCCCAAATGCAGCACATTTCAGTCTGTTGATGGCATATATCCTCTTTTAAAAAGTAAATAGTTTTCTTTAGGCTATCAGAAAGGGGGAGACTTCCATGGATTTCAGCTACACACATATATAAATCCCAAAAGGCAAGAAATGATTCACTGTTTGCTCCTTTGCTAAGGTAGATGGATAATGCAGAAAAGTCTTGTTCTGTTACTGATTTATGGTGTAAACAAATTGACACTCAGCCTCCAGAATGCAGTTATTCCCAGTTGTGATGGGAATACGTCAGAGGAAACACATTTCTAACGTTCATACAGATACTCACACAGATAAAGCTGAGAATCTTTTACAAAACCCCCCAAGAGAATATAACATTCTTTTAGGTTTTTTTTTCTTCCATAGATCTCTCTTCCTGTGAACTAGATCATTAATTATTGTACTCACATGCAACCACAGACATCAAGAAGCCGCATCTACTGTATTTCCATGTATAAAACCAGATATTTAATGTACAGTTCCATAATACTTGAAAGATAAGATCTGTTTTATAGCAAATAGACTAATGTAGAAAAGACCAAAACCTGTCCCTGCCTGTTTCAAACAATGAGATAATTTTAGCTCCAGACAAGCTATTTCCTAACATTATCTAAACTATAGCTCATAAAAGTTTATGGACTCAAATTCCAAATAGAGTAAGAAAACAATGCATCTAAGTATCTTCTCTAACCATAATAGCAGTTGGGTGCCATAAGGTTATTGCTTACAGTGAAATTTTACAGTCATTTATTTTACCCAGATCTATTAGTAGTTTATTCCTTTTTTTTTTTCTTTTTTTTTTTTTCTTTTTTTTCTTTTTTTTTAATTTAAAATCCCAGCAAGGAAGCAGAGTTTGTTCAGATGGTGAGCTTAGGCAGTATGTGTGGTGGTGCTCATGTCACAGACATGGCTATTCACCTGGGTAAGAGCAGGCATGTGCTTTCAGCACAGGATGTTAAGGTGTGAATAACAGGAGACAAGGAATATTAACTCTGGAGACAAAAGAGTGCTGAGTTTGGGATTTTTCATTTAACTACCATTATGGTTTGGTAATATAGTTGCATAATTGCACTTTTTAATAACATTACTGTATTTTAATTTTATTAAGGGGAGTAGCATGATAGGCACCCTTTGACACCTGCTTCCCCCCTGCTCCCCTTCCTAATAGTGCATTCTGCCATTTCCAGTTCTAATACAAATCAAGGAATGCCCAGTTCTGGATTTATTTATAGCACATGCAGGTCCACTGATGAAGTAAGAAATGCCCAAAAAATGAAGAACACATGCCAACAGTTTGGTAAGTACCTACTGTCTTGGATAAATTCCCGTGCTGACATAGATCTCTACAATATTCAATCTGAAGAGATGGAGCTGGAGTCACACCTTTAGGTCAAACCTTTGATAAACCTCACAGTAAAAGTGTTTTTTCTCAAGTGTAATTAGAATTTCCTGTATTCTCTCCTCTATAAAGTCTGGGTCTTCCTTGCTCCAGACTTTCCCACTAGTCCCAAGGACCAACTCCTGGTAGCTATTGGAAATAATAGCAAGGTGCAGGAATCTAAACTGTGTTCAGCAGAGATGGGATTTCACATTTCTGTGCCTTTGAATCCCTACAAGAGACCTCTGTGTTTAGATGCTTGAGTTTAACCCCCAAGCAGCTCTGATACATTCTTGTCACTGCACACGATGGTTTTGGGTCATTTTTGTTCATCATTGCAAGAGAAAGGGCAACATCTTCTATAGAAGAGGTTGATGAGAACAGAGAATTGCAGCACAATTGAAGCAGATACACCAGGAACACACACAAGCAAATCAGATGGCTCTTGACCTGCATTCTGACACCAAAGCAGTGATTTACGAACTACTGAGACATTGTCAGCTGATTTCTGTATTTATTTCCCTCAAATTATTTTAAGAAGGAAATACAGCCCAAGTGGACTACAGGCTTCTTTTTCAAACCAAGGGATTAAGTTCTTTAAGTAAAGGCATGACAAATTCCAACAATGAAAAACAAATAAGCAATAACAAACAAACAAACAAATAAATAATGCGTTGCTGTGCAATAAAGAATTTGAATTTATAGAGGATGTAAAACAGCAGATCTTTCTTACAATGCAAATTGCTTTGAAGTATAAAAGAATGGTATAAAAAAATTTCAGTATCACTGCATTATGATCCCACATCACGAAAGAACATGCTTGCTCAAGTCACAAAATAACCACTGGCTCCTTTTTACATGCACTGCCAGTTCAGATCTGTTCTCTGCCCTCAGGGCTGCTGAAAACCATGCTATAAAACAAACCTTCCATTAAAACTTAGTCAGGAGAATAAGATACAAGTCAGACTGGTCTAAGTATTATTTGATGAAGGAAAGACCCTCCTAACTGTTTAGACTTTATAGCTCTAGTTATTTTTCAGCTGGAATCCATAAATGTTTATCCAGTCTTCCTATGATTTCTTTTGATCTTTCAGGGGTTTTATTTTTAAAAACACAGATAAAATTCCTGTATCCATGTTAGACAAATAAGTAGAGGAGGCAACACAGTGATTTGAAGTTTTGTTTGGATTTTCTCTCAGTATTTATAAACACCAAAGCAATCCATCATTGGTTGTCAATGCAAGGAAATTCAAGCTTATACAAAATACCCATGGTGATCTGGAGTATTTAATAAAAGGCAAACCTATGCTACATAAATGGTTGTTTGTGGGGTTTTTGTTGTGTAGTGCTTTTGCTACTGTATGACTATCACCAAAACCTCCAATACTGAATGGAATTTTTAAAGGGAAGAGATTGAAGGGAAATATGTCTAAATCAACAAGACAGAGGTTGTTTTCTGGTGAGAAATTTCTTAGTGTTGTGAAACAAACATTCATAACAGAATTTGGCACAAGAAGACCAGGCTTTGAACAAAGGACAGTGGTAAAAAATAATCTCCAGGTCAGAGAGCAACAAGCAAAGAATGATCAGGAAGGTGGCGGGACAATGAGTGCCAGTCGGTTCCTATCTGCAGGGTCTAGAAGCCCCTCACAGTTTTCACAACCAGAGCAAGAACAAGGAGCCACAGCAGTGCTGTGGGGTCCTGAGCAGCACAGACTGATGCACTGGGTCACATTTGACAGTTACGGACACAAGATCCATCCCACATGCTGCCCATTGCCAACAGCACAGGCATCCTACACCAAGCCCTGCAGATGCTCCCTGTAGCCGGTGCACCCTGCTTGGGTCCCTCGCCTCAGCCTGCAAGAAGGAAAAGCGTTTGTTGAACAGGCGGCTGATGTCCCAGGGCTCAGGCTAAACATCCACACGCTTGGTACTGCTATAGTGTAGTTAAAGCACCGTAGGAGGAAAAGTGACATTGTTTTAAAAGCTCAGCTTCAAAAACAAACCCAGCCATATCATTACAAACATGCAACAAAGACAAGAGTGTATTCATCCCTTCATATCACATCTGTGCCCTGCAGGCAATGTTCTGAGAGAAGTCTGTGAAACTCGCACTCGCAGGGATCTCAGACGGCTCCGCCTGCAGGTGCCGCAGCCCCGGCTGCCTCGGCCCCTGACGCGCTGCCAGGGCTGTGAACGTGAGCCCCTCGTTCCTGCGCAGTCCTCGCTCTGTTAAGCTCCCGAGCATTTACAAACATGTACAGGAAAACAAGGGAAACATCAGACTGGACTCGGGAGTTTTATTTGCATCTCCTGTACTCATTAGCGAACACAGCGACCTAAACACGGTGCCGTCCCGAGCCTGTCGGGGAAGGGCTGCGGGGGGCTCGGAGCCAGCCCTGTGTCCAGGGCTTTGTGACGCTTCCGCTCTTCAGCCTGTGGGCTGGGCTGATTGACCAAGGATCTTCTGCATGTTTTACAGGCAAAACTGAGCTCCATTGCTACTGTGGTTGCTGCATTACCTCCATCAGCTGCTGAACGGGCAATTGCTTGTTCTGACCTGCCTCTGGCAGGCTCTGCTCAGCGCCGCTCTCCCCGCACCCTGCGCCGCTCCGTGTCCTCGGGAGCGCTTCTCTCCCCGCTGTTCCTCCTTTCTGCTTGCTCAGCCCCTGTGTCCCCACTTCACCTTTCTCATCCATGGCTGAGCACAGCCGTTGCCAGGTCCCTCCCTCCTTACATCCCAGACACAAAAGAAAGGGCAGCTCGATGCCTCCATTTCTTGTAGAAAAAGATGTATCCGATAGACTTGGGGACAAAGCTGCCAGATGCCAGTGCCACAAACACTGCACTGCACGGCCTCCTCAAGGCCTGCAAAGACAGACCTACTCCCATGAAGAGTGCAGTGATTGGCTTTCCAGGTGAAATTTGTAACTAGAAAGTGCCATGCTAAGCTCTGTAGGCTCAGGACTGTTATGGAAATTCAGTGTCATATAGCCCATGTTCAAAACAGAGGAGGTTTTATGATTAACAACTAATGGATGCCCTGTACTACACATTACAAAATATTTCTCTCTCTTCCAAGTCCTTAAAGCTGAGCTTATTTGTTAAGTGTAACTGGAAAAAAAATAAATTAATCTGTACAAGTTACTTACTACAAATTAGGTTTGTGCATTAGACTGAGCACAAGTGGATTGATCTGCCTGATGAAAATACCAGTAGCTAAACTTGTCCTCATATTTGTTGGTCTGAGCAGAGAGACAACAGTTTCACAACTAGATGGTGGAATGTCTTTTAGAAATGTACTCTGAGTACTTCATGAAATATTTTTGGCATAGCTGAAGTTTCCTGTGTCCTGAACACTGCACAGACAAGAAGTGCCTAAGCAAACAATGGCACTTTACTAAAAGCACAACTTCATACAAAAGAAACTCAGGAATAACATGGCCTAGCAGAGAAGTTAAGTGTCAGGAGGAGACTGCTGAGCAGGTCTGGCTAGTTTGTTAACCTCCAAGTGATGTACAAAGCTTTGCTGCTAAACAGGTCATCAAGGGTGGGTGGAAAAATATTAGTTTTTTCCTCATCTGCAGTTTGTACAAGAAGGTTGACAGTCTTGCCAAGCAGACAGCCCTAAATGATACATTATTTTTTGTACCCCAGCTGAAAGCACTTATGCAAAAGAACTGCTACCAGGTTCTCCCCAGGGGGCAGATAAATCAGACCTTTGGAGACCACAGATTCTATACACAAGCATCTAAGCACGACGATTTATTACTAGTAGATAACTCCAGCATGTTAATGTTCGTTTATCTTTCGTATTCCAAGAGCAGCAGAAGAACTATTCTCAATACGAAACATTTACAACAGAGTTTATACAGCCAGATTTACCTACTTAAGGCCATCACTTTGTATTTAGACCTGTCATAGTCTAGCAGAGTCCCTTGGCACAAGACACTGGGCCTGTTGTCAAGGGTGTTTAACACCTCGAGCAAGGCAGAGGCAGAGCTCTCTCACTGAGGGATGTTCCAAGTGCAGATGAAGGGAAGGGAGAGCAGCTGATGATACTAGTGACAGACAGAGTTCTGATGACTTAGGCTCTCTGTGCTTTCCTCCATTCCTGCTCTGTATTTTAGGAATTAAAAGTCTGAAATGGAGCTTCTGGTGTATCTCTTTTTACATCAGATGGTTTTTGGTTTGCTTGTCAGAGGAAGACTCTGGTAGCTGTTACTGTGAGGGATAAGGCTTTATCCCACAGTGTGATTCCTGACCCAGCTGCAGATAATCTGGAGAAGCCAAAAGAGACTGTAATTCTCACATAAGCTAACAAGCATCAGGAAGGGCACCTATTCTCACCATTCCTCTTGGGGGGTGTTTGGGAAAAATACTTTAAAACACTCTCAGCTTTGTAAGTAACCACAAAAAGACCCTCTAAAATAATTATAATGAAAAAAGTACAACCCAACAAATAAAACATGCTGACAGAAATTAAATTCTGCATCAGTACACTGTGTTTATACAAAAGTGTTTTCCAAAAATGAGCCAGAAATTAGAGCTCTGCAATGAGTATTCGGTGGTTTGTGGTTTTTTTTCATTCCAAATTCAGATGATTTTCATTTTTCAATGCTAATCTTTGAATGGAAACCTTGAGATTTGATTTGATGAACATGAATATGCTGAAGTTTCTGAAACTGAACTCTTTCAGAAATGGAGGCACATACAGCTCAACGAGGTAGCTGTGGTGAGCACTGAAAGGAGAGGCACTGAGTCACAAATCATTAGACAGAAGTCAGTGTCTGGTGTGTTGAAAATACTAGAACTGTTTCTAGCAGGACTGAAGACTAACCCAAACCAGCTGATACTGATTTTCCAAAACAGCTCAGAGTCCAGCTTATAGTACCCTTATAAGAGGTCAAGTAACCAAACTCCCTTGTTTACTGATTAAGTTTTCATGATTTTCACACACCTAAGACTGTTCTTTTGTTATTGTTCAAGAGCAGATACAAGTTTCAAACCACCAGTGCAGACAGACTGCTGGTGTTGGCCAAAGACAGCCTCCGTTTTAATTACACAGCTTTCCTCCTCGAAGATGCCTTTCCCTGGAAGCAGTAGCTCTTTCCATCTCAAAAGTAGTAATCGACAGACTACAAGAATAGCAGTAACTTACTGTTTTCATTTACAGAGGACTGAAAGATTCAAAAAGTACAGAAAAATGACCACTGACTTCAGTACTGACACAGGTATGGACTTTAGATGTCTGAAATGTCCTTGACGTCACATTACCTGGCCTTTTCCTGAAGGAAGATTGACTTGACTGGGAAAATTAACCAAAGGCAACATTATTAACTCAGCAAATATCTTTTACTTAGAGGATAACGCTGTTAAAGTTACACATATCAAGAGCCCTCCGGTTTCTCCCCTCCCATCCCCCATCTTCACACAGTTTTACTATTTCAAAGAACAGTAGCTGCAGTTTGTCTTACTGACATTGAAATGGACTCAAAATCTGAATTTCCCATCCACAGCTTTTCATGAACAACTTCTACAAGCTTACTTCATCTCAGGTGCTAAAACTGAGACTACTGAGACCTACTCATTTAACAGTGGGCTAATATATATTTGGAGTCACTGGTCAAGTAGCTTCATGACCCAATGAAAACACACTTTCTCTCCATTACTAACTTGCAGCCATGCCCTGACTTTGCTGTTCCTTGGCATATGGACCTGCCAAAGCAAGCAGTGATTGACACCCAGGGCATGGAACATGTTGAGAAGGCTTTTAAGTGAGAAGGAAATGGGTGCACTGCTACCTTTAAAGTGGTGGGAAAGAAACAGGTCCTTACCTAGTGGGAAGTGTAATTTGTAACAAGTTACGAAGGATGGTGGGAAAAAGTACAGTGACAACACAGAGACGGGGAAGATGCTCAGAGGAGTGACAGGAATCAGCATAATTTTATCTGTAAACAAGGAGAGAACCATAGAATACAAGGTTGGAAGGGAACCTTAAGGATCATCTGTTCCAACCTTATAATAGTTACCATCCAAATGCTTTCTTGCAGAAGGAATTTCCTTCCTGTCTGATGAACTGAGCAATATCAGCTTAAAGAAACTGTGACCTTTGCTTTTCAACTTGTCTCAGTAATGAAGTGAAAGAATTACAGTGAACAGCATTAGCTACAGCATAAATATTCGGATTTTTCAGTTTTTGGCGCTGACAATGAAATATTCCAGACCTGCAGTTCAATCTGTGGTATATAGAATGCTAAGCATGCTTACTGCAAAACCATATGTGCTTTATTATGTGCACCCTGCTCCCTCACTTGCCTTCTGTACAGTAAATACTTTGTCATAGTCTTAGCCCATGATACTTTGTCTTGAGATGCTTTGCAGTTCTTCTTCAGGCCACTTCAGAAGAACTAGTCTGTTTTTCGGAAAGACTTATGAAAAATATGTTGAGGGGTGAATTAACATTTGAGTTGTTTTGCAAGTTTGTTCACAGCAGAACAATCAGGCTGCACCAAACCCCTGTTTATAGTTCTGGTTGAATGCTAATTTTGAAGCACTTCCAAAGGCATCCTGAAGCTGAAGATCTGGACAATACACTCCGTTAGTCAAACAAAGTACAAATTTTAAAAAGAAATGTGGAATTTTCCCTTTTGAGCAGAAGGAATGACACTGATGGCTCATCAGTGAGAATCATTCACACACAAGCTTATGGAAGCCCGTCTTCCTGAGTGCTGAACATTCATTCTGGATGGAGCAGGCTGGAGAGCCCTAGAAATGGGAACACGTTTTTGTGATGGAAATTTCTGTTTTAGTATTGTTAAAGGCCTTCAGCACCAAACCTGTGAACAAACTGACCAAGCTTATACAGGAATGAGGGGTGTGTGCGTGTGTGTGTGGGTGTGTGTGTGCTTATTTGGTTGGTTTGTTTAATTGAACTCCATTTTCAGTAATGACAGTGATGATCAGCCAATTGTTTTCTTTAATTGCTTCTTTACCCCCTGGACCATTGAATCTTTATGGTTTATGTTCATTAGCAGTACAAATGGTGAAGTGGTTTGTCACACAGAGAAAATGTGACATTTCTTTCCTCAGAAAGAAGCAAAATTTGGGATTTATACCAGCTAGAGAAGTTTAAAATGCCTGACTCTCCTGGCATTTCTAATAGATCTGAATATTTCTCATGTAACACACCATTACCAAATCAAAATCATCAAACTTCTATTTGTTATTTCTTGCAAAATTAGGAGAAAATAATATCTTCTACAAGTGTTCTGCATTCTTCTCTTGTTTAGAAATGTCAGGGTGTAAACAGAAAACAAAGTAGTAGTTTGTTTCCATTTTTGCTTCCCAGAATGCACTGAACAAGTGGCCTCTTACATACTGGGGACAGGAGAAAAAAAGTGATGCAAGTAACAGAAATGACAATTTTATCTTTTTCAGGCTTCTCACATACAGAACATTCTTCAACATCAGCAAAACTAACACCCATGTATTTTAAAAATAAAATCCTTCTGAGAGTCTGAAAAAGCCTTGAGCAAGTTCCTCCATGTCTCTAGGACTAAAGATGCCCAATGCTTCTGCACACTAATCTTCCCTCTGAAATGCCTTTTGCTTGCCAGGATTTTTTTTCCTGTTTTTTACAAAACAAACAAAAGCTTGTTTTGAAAGAAATGTGAAAGGAACCAAAGGCATTGTGTTGAGCCAAAAGTCCTCCTTTCTCCACCCTCACTGTACTCATCTGGAAAGCATCTGGCAAATAAATCCATTGATAGTTTGGGAAAACCTTTTATCTGTTCTCACAGGCTTAAGGATTGGATACACATTCTGTGAACTAATTGTCCATCCCCCTTTGTATTATTGCCATTTTGAAAACATGAGAGTACAGCATATCATCTACCATACTGATGAAAAAAGAACCTTCCCTGCTAGGGCTGCATGAAACTCAGGTTAATAAAACTTCCAGGAGAGAGGAACAGCTACATTAATGAGTTATCCAATTAAACACAGATGAAGAGCAGCATACAAATCCTGCCTCCATACTCTAAGTGATGTCACACCAGAAAATATACCTCGTTACAAACCCCCTGGAATTACACAGTGTGCATCTCTCTTCTGGGACATAAATTTAAATCATGTGACACACAGGGAAAGAAATGATGAGCTGCATTGCCTTTCATGCCTATTTATGTAAATTCCATGATTACATTAGGTAATCAAAACAGCAGTATGTAAATCAAAAAACATGCATCATCGAAAAAATGCAAATATTTATATAACAGTTTAACTGGGAAACATTTAGGAAGGTACTTTGCTAGGAAAGATTAATTTTCAAATAGCTGATCATTGTAGAGTTGGAAAATGGCTGTTTATTAGAATTCAAGCATTCAGCAGACTTTTGAGAACTGATTCCTTTTTGTGCTTACAGGTACCCTCAGGAATTAAATTCTCCTCAGAGTTAAGTCTTAATCCTAAACCAGCATAAAATGCTGAATTACTATCCTGTATATATTAAAATCCCAATTTTCTCTTTTTAATCCTCTTAGTATTTGACTTCCTGCAGCTTCCTGTAATGTTAAATACATTTCCCACAAAGTGGCCACAATATTGCTTTCTCCTTCCTCAAATATGTAAGAGGTACATGCAAGATAAAAAAAAAAAAGCCAATTTTTTTTTTAAAAAAAGACATTATCCAAACCATTGCACTACATTCTTTGGCACATGCATAGTCTCCAACGTTATTTTAAATCTGTTAAAGAAGTTAAAACAGGTTTGCAAATGACTCAGACTGAGAAGAACTCTTGGGAATGCTTTCTTGGCTGTCTTGCAATCCTGAACAAAGAAGAGATGGGGGAGGAAGAATTAATTGTTTGGGTTTGATTTTTTGGTTTGGTTTTGGGGTTTTTTGGTTGTTTTGCAGGTAATTTTGTGATTTTAGCACTATCAAACTGGATTTCACAGGCCATCATTTTTGTCTTTAAGACTTTTCATGTCTTGGAAGCTTATGTAGCTGAGCTGTACAACAGTGTCCTTCACTGAGAGGAAAGAGTGTCACACTACTGAGGAGCATAAAAAAGTCCTGCAAATTTTATGAGCCACTGAATGTCTGAAGTGATTTATACACATTTTTACTTCTGATCTATAATGACAGCTAAAATTTGGTTTGGAGGGTCTATTTAGGAACACAGTGCAGATCCATGGAAGCTGCCATGCTAATGACATTACAGGATGTCTGGAGTCCTGCCTCATGCTCCCCTCAGCTGTAATTCCATTTTAGCCATTCCTCTGAGCTCTCCAATGGACCATCAGAGCCTGAGGACACAGATGTTAACACTACCATCAGTTATAAACAAAAGCAATTACAAATAGACATAGTTTCCTTTTCCTGAATGGACGACGACTCATCTCTTCCTAGCAAGAGTAGTTCTGTGGGAGTGAGTTACCATTGAATGCCGTGCTATTGCTTATGAATTTCAAACTGACTCACACAGCCCCTCCAATAATCTGCCTTAGACACAGAGGGTCCAAAGGCATCTCTGCTGCTTTCTTTCACTTCCTTTGGTTTCCTTCTACTCACCACGTATTTTATCTCCTCGCCTTTGCATTCAGTTATTATTTAAGATTAGCTTCAAGTGGATGATAGCATTGCAACCAGATTACTTTTGCATGGTGAGGTTTGGGATCTTTTTCAGGTTAAGTTAACCAGGCAAAAATTTAGTGACAGAAAGATATCTAACACTGCACAGAGAAATTCCAAGAGCTGCTTGTCATCTGTTGGCTAGGGGAAGAGACAGCTCCCAGACACATTTTGAAAAAATTCTCTTTCAGTAGAAGAAAAACAGGATTTATAGGAATTAGACTGAGCTAGCATACAAAGGAATATTATGCCTGTCAATCCTCACTCATTCTTTATTAGGCTTTTCTACTTTTTAATAATTACTATAGCATCCCACTTCTCATGGTACATTATATAAATGAATTTAATTGAGGATTTTAAAGGTTTTATTATTTCAGTTGCTTAATTCTGTCTAATGGGACAGAAGTTAGACCGCTATATATACACCAGGAAAATTATCTTATCCCATTGGATTTCTATAGTACTCTTCCAGAATTTTAAGCCAAAAAAAGTGTGATCTACTGTATGTATAATTTTCATTCAAAAGAAGAGTATAGAGAAAATATAAATGCATTTGTTTTAAAAAATACCCTCTTGCTGTGCTATGTTTTCATTTCTGTATGTGCACAGGCCTATGTCCTCCTTACTTCTGTGGTCAGCCTGCCCTCTCAAACTCAGTGACACTGTCATGAATTAGTGCACACAGGAAGAGAGTGAGCAGAGGCTCAATGCAAACTCCACTGAATGTAAGACAACGAATGTCACAGTGTCAGAAAGTGGCAGGAAGTGACAATGTTCCTAAAGTTGTTCTATGTTGCCAGGAGCACAGGAGAAAAGACATCTAGTGCAAAGCCCAGCCAGAAGGCAAACTCAGCTAACACGACTGAAATTCATTTAGGTTGCTTATGGCCTGCCTTCAACAGCATCAAAGGAGAGCTAAGCCTCACTTTTAATATCTCGAATGTCCTGAAATGACATGCTTAGATTGCATGCTGACCATTCAGCTTGACAACCAGGAGGCTTCTTCTCTGCCTTTCCTTTTGCAGCACTGCCAACGTTCATCTAGAAAATGTATGAGAATCTTCTAAACAAAAGGGACTTCGCATACTTAGTTCAGAAGACGGGCAAGCACTAGTAGTACTAGTCAGCCTAGAAGACAGATCACAGCCTCTTGAGACAAAACCTTTCCAGTCTTCTGCTAAAGGCTTTCAAAGAAAGTAAAAAAAAATCAAATCTAGACTTTGCTATTTAGCACCTTTTATGTTCTTTATAAGTTTGCAATCCTCTGAAGAAATACAAGCCAAACCATCCATTTTACATCTAAGTGATTACTACTTGTGTAGTTCAGTTAGAGATCATGGAGACTTATATCTTGGGGCAATTAATACAGCTCAGCATTTCATCAAGAACTGAAGCCTCCTCCCCCTTCCTGGTTCACATTGTCTAAATTCTGTTTATTTTGGAATGCTTTTGTTGGTCCTAAGCCTCATTGGGCTCTGTTGATCCTAACCCAGAAAGCTGAAAGTATTAATGGCAAAGGTTACAAAAAGAACATCTCATAACTTTTACTCAGACAGGATCTTGAGGTTAGACCCAAGTTTATGACTGTTACACCATGTATACTATTACTGTTTTGTTCAATATTACATCCTATTAAAAACTGATTTTTTTAGAAAAGACTCACAACTAAGCTTAGTTATCCAGTGTTAATAAAAGTTTATAAAGTGTTATACTTTTCACACCTTCCACTAATGAGGATCTTGTTCTGCACCCAAAAAGCCCAATCTCCTGAAGTTTTACTCACTTCAACCTTGATGATTCTATGATTCTAAGAGTGCTCTTCCTGTTAACTGTTATCCAAGTATCTTAAATGAAACTACATATTAATTTTGTTACAAAAGATGATGTTTAACTCGTGAAAAGGAAAGTAGGAAGAGGAGAAATATTTTACTTATACCAAGGAAACTAGAACTGAAAATAAAGCGGAAGCCCCAAATACACAGAGCATTAAAAGCTTAGAAAAAGTGAAAAAAAATGAGCAGTCGTTGCCCTTGCAGTGATTCTGTGCTTGGGGCTGCCCTCAGTCCAAGCCAGAAGAGCTGGCAGCCTTGCCAGCCTGAGGTCAACACTCAGCCATGACTCACGGGTGAGCAAGCACTGAGAACCTGGCAGCTTCCCACACCTCCGGAGGCCTGGGCTTGTGGTGTCCTCTGCCTCCCCTGCAGTCTGCCCACAGCACTGCTGCTGGGTCATGCTTACAGGAGAAATGGCTGATAACAGGAGCCTGTCAGCTCTGTGCTCCCACAGCAGCCCTGCCTGCACTGGCTGGTGGCAGTGCCCCCTCTCCCAGATGTCAGTGTTGCTTTTCTGCAGAGTGGCACTGGACATCTGTGCCCCTTGGATGTCCTCATCCTGGAGAAGCAGCAGTGAGACTGAATCTAGATATATTTTAAGTGAAATTGGTTTTGCTAACACATGCAGCCATAAAATGACGTGTCTAGTTTTTCAAAACAGCATTATAGGTGGTCCCTAGGTTGTGCTTGAAAGCCAATTCTCATGCACAAACCATATAATGAATCCATCCTCTTGTACTATTTGGTATGTACTTGTGTCTTCCAAATCTGAAGCCTCACAGATCTTGGCATGAAGAAGTTATCCTTTTTTAAGTAAGGCTTTTCTCCTTCCTGCCTACCTGTAAGGAGAAACTTCCTCTTATCTATATTCCATTTAATAAAACTGCTTGCAAGCTGACCCTTGCTAGATATGCAATAATTGAGAAATGTGGCAAATTCTTGTACATTTACTAACAGCATGATAAGATAGTGAGTCTGAACACACCACAGAAGGTTTCAGACACAGCAACCTCCATCAGCATATTACCTATATACTCCTATGCAAATCCTAGCAGCACATCACTTAACCATAGCCTGTCAAGCAAAACAACCTCTTAGATCTTTTATTTTTCCATTGAATGAACCTTAAATCAAAATTCGCCTCTAGATAGAACTGTCAGTGGTATGATTATGCATAAACACATTAGATAACCAAATAAAGCCTCTTTGTTGGTCTGGACTGACAGGCTGTGATGACTGGCCTACTTCTTAGATTGAAAAATCCTATAACCTAATGCTTCTGCAGTCTTAACTTCTCCCTTTGGGTCCCCTAAATTACTGACTGCTGCTCCCTGCACATTAGGATTTGGTAGAGAGTTGGTAGAGAGAGCAGAGGCAACTGATTTTTATAGAAGAGGACAAACACAAGCACTGAGCCAGGATCTACAAAGACATCTAAAGAAGAACATAGAGGAGCAGGGCCCAACTCCATGCTGCCAACTATACCCTGTGTCTTTCTGATCATAAAGAAGCTTTACTCATGCAAAACAAAAGCACTTAACAGATCAAAAATATTTATAGAAAAATCCTATGAAATCACACATACAGAGCACTCAATGCATGCAGTGAAAAAGAGCAAATTTAAAACACATTTGTTTTTATTTCTAGAGTGACATGACTATCCTTGTAAAATCAAAAGAGAATCAGAAACTAAGACAATATTCAAGACAAAGACTAAGACCAGGATTCAGCTGCCTTTTCAGTATGCAGCAGATGTAAGTTGTTTCTTGACTTAAGAAAAGGTTAAATAACTAAAAGAAGCAGCAACACAAGCATTCCTAAGAGTCTGAAAACCTCCCACTTCAAACAACAGAATTACTGTTACTGATTGCCATGAGGAATAATATGCATTTTCCAGGACTCAAATGGAGGTGCTGCAGGAGAAGTACTACAGACTGTATTCTTTCTCTTGCAGCTGAAAACAGTCAAACAGACCCCCAACATACAGCAGGTCACTTTCAAATCAAGAACATACCTGTTTAATGATTAAAATAAAAATCATAGAAGTTACAACAAAATCCTCAAGTTGCTCTGTGGTTACTAATCTGGAAGTTAAGGCTGAGATTTCAAAAAGACATACAGATGTCTTTTCCAGCCCAGGAAATTGGGAAGATTCCAAAATTTTATTTAGCAAATTTCGTAATTATTGTAATGGCCCAAAACCTTTTGGTAAACTTTATTCTCCTGTGTGTCTGTAGTTTTGCCATCTTCTTTACTGATATAGGATTGTTGTATGGTTTTGAAAAACAGTTTTACAGTCCAGAGTCCTATACAGCTAACTCCTTAATACCAATATTACAACATATTTAGTGATACTACAGGATACCACAAGTGTGAGTTCTTTTCTAAATGTAAATATCCCCATAAAAGTGCAATATAGAAAAAAGAAAATTGCTGGGTTGTTTTTTTTTTTTCACGTAACCCTTTTAACAGGCTATCTTTCAAGATTTCAGTCTGTTGCCCATAGGCTTTTCTTAAACAGTAAGGAGCTTGTCACCTTTAACATCAGATCTATTTGCAAGGAATAAAGGAGTCTTATCCAGAAAGCTAGGAATAGATTCCTATATCTGTTGATGTATTTTATTCAATCCTTTCTTGTAGAAGGGGTTAGACCCCAGAAAAAGAAAAACTGGGATTCATTGCATTAAGCACATCTCAGACTCTGATGTGCTTCCTCCATGCTTTGAAACTCAATGCAGTCTTACCTACTTGCATTCCTGCTGAATGTCTATGTTTAATTTTGGACATATGCATTCATTCTAATGAGAAATAACAAACCTGAGTGGCTGGACTGATATGATAAGCACCACTAATGCACAACTGCAGGCAAACAGTAAACATGCTTGCTTATTTCCCACAACAGGTTTTATCCACTGAGACATCTTAAAATTAAAGGATAAGCAAAAAAATTATTAAGGGAGAAGGGAAGAGAAGGAAAATGAAAATTTTTTCTTTAACTGTCCTCTTTGTTACTCTCCAGATTATTCCTGTTTAATTATGTCTTGAGACATCCATTACTAGACATTACATGGAAAGACATATGAACACTTGTCCACATACCTACAGTTCTGATGGAAGAACAGGATCATTTCCTGGGTTGGTTCACTCAGTGATAGGATCATTCAGTACCTCTTGCTCCTCCAGACCTTCTAACACAACTTTCCCTGAGTATTCTGCTTTATTTAATCTTAAATGAGTGAAATTTATCTGGTGTGATTTTTTTGGTTTTTGGGTTTTTTTTGATCAGGCAAAGGTATTGCATCTCCTGAAACAAGAAATAGAAGCAACTACTCCCCTTCTGCACAACCTCACCAGTCCTGAGGTTGGCACAATGCAGCATAAATTGGGCTGTATGAAATCCATGAAGTAAGTGGTAGTCAGTCCGCCTGGTCCCTGTCAGAGAGTGTTTACTGGTTGTTATTTCTCCCTCATATTCAACCTGTATTTTTATTAGTTATCAAATCAATCTCTGCATCTTGGTGAAAAAGTCACCCTGAATTATGTGTCTGACCCATTTCTGGATTTCAAGTTCTCCATGACATGACAATAAATATAGCTATTTTGGGAAAAAGACACGATGCTTTATATTTGGCACCATTGTGTGAGGCTATCATTAATGCTACACAAATCCAAAACGGCAAATAAGTTTAGTCTAGCAAAGCAAAGGGTTACATTCTTGATTACAAAATAGGAAATTAAAAGTTATCAAAACCAAAACAAGTAAGACACAGAACATATTTAAAATGATTTAATTCTTCCAGTTGTTTTAAGACTTTTCTGAGTTATATCCCTGAAGCAGATTTGGGAGAAGGTGGGATTTGCTACAATTAAATTATAAGTTTTGACTTTTAGAAATAAACTGCTATTATTGTTAAACTGGAGACTCTGCTGAGATGGCTCAAAGCTGAAGCTCTCCAGTCTCCACTTCATAAAACATTCTTTTTTCCCCTCTCATTTTTGGTCCTACCTTAAATGACATTAACATTTTCTCTGCCTGGGCAATTTTCTGACTTTACAGAGTATCTTCATATATTCATTTAAGTGATCTTCAAGAGGGGTAACATTCTTTAACTGAACACACTTTAGTCTGTCATTGTATCTTCAGAGGGGTGTCTATACAACATCAGTCCTACAGATGATTGCCTAGGAATGTGTGTCCCCTCCCTAACAGTTAAGGGAAGGAGCCTCCAGTTCAACTGTGTTCCATTTTCCCCTGTCACAGAATGGCTGAGGTTGGAAGGGAGATCTGGAGGCAGCTGGTCCAAACTCCCTGTTCTAGCAGGGCCATCTCTTCTTCTCTGGAGGGAGAGGAGAAACATCTCCATCTTTGGAACTTTCAAGACACTGCTACAGCTGATCAGATGTAATGACAGCAATAGCCCTACTTCAAACAAAAGACTGTGCCAGAGGTGCTTTCCAGCCATATCTCTATTCCCATAAATATGAGTGTCCTTCATGCAGTGGAAAGATTTTTATTTTTCTTTTGGTGATTCCATCCAGCAAGTCAAAGATCACTTCAGTCATCTTGCCTTAGTCCATGGATTTCATTCACATGTTGCAGTTCCACATCCACTCCTGGCACTGCCACAAACTGAACATTTCAGGCACTGGCATATGGAACATACACAGCTCTGTATTTGTAATCTGTGATGGCTTGGTTCATTAACTACTCTAGCTGAACTTTCCTTTCATGAAATATTTACAGCCCTTTGGTAATATTTTGTACATCTGGTTTTTTCCCCTCATGCATCTAAAAGCCATTACTAATGTTTGCATAATAAGGGACTCTATGAGTGAACAAAGATAACAGGAGCTAGGTCAAGAACAACATGAACAAATTAAAATTAAAAAAAGGAAATAAAGTCACTTAGAATTCAAGAATACAATATACACAGCCACAATACTAAGTATATTATTTCCTGATAACATTAAGTAATATTTAAGTGTATTATTCTCTTCTATTCTTCATAGTACTTTTTGTGTTAAATGAACAGAAGTTAAAACAGAATATTCCAGTCACTTGAAGAAGCACTATCAACTTTTATTAGATGTTGGGGACAGCTCTGTTTTTTTAATTAGCACCTACAAAAAAGCTTCTATTTGAAATTAAAAGTAGTAAATTTTGATATGTCATTGAAAGCTACACATCCAGTTGCTTTTTTGTTATTCACAGGTCAAGTCTGTCCTCAGAAAAGTCACTTCCCTGCCTGTGTTAGCTTTCCCCACAAGGTCTGGCAGTTCCTTAATTGCAGCAGACTGCTGTCACCACTGCAGCTTTGAACATTTAGGCACTTAGACAAACCCTGTGGAAGGTTATCAGCAACTCTTTGGCCTGGTATGGATTTGTACTCAGGGGGAGCCAATACAGAGAACAATAAACAGAATCCAAATGTTAATTGGAGTAATGTATTCATTGAAGACACACGTTAACTAAGGTTTCATAGAGCTTCCATTTGATAATGAAAATTTATTTTTGTATACATACAGTTTTAGATTGCAAAAAAACCATAAATGTTTCGTGTGAGTCCTGTCACTTGGTAGAAGAGTACATCTAAAGCTATTTATAAGTTTATAAATGAAGGAGAACATAAATCTGAAGTATTAAAATATTTGTCTTTTCTATTTCCTTAACTAAGCCCCTGGATGAACAAGTTCAATACAGTAGTTTTATACAGAATGAACTGGTCAAGAGATTGAAAGAATAATTTGCTCTATTGATCTTCTAACCATTAAAAAAAAAAAAATCTTAAGTTAGATATTAAGAATCTAACTGGATTCTTGTTGATACAGAGCAGCTCCCATCCTGGGTAGTCCAAAAGCACTGGATGCACACTAGTGGATGGATTTTAGAGTTATATTGGAGAAATGCAATTTAGCTACTGGCTGTAATATGAGAACTATCTGCCACAACTACAGGCTGGAAGACAGACAGGAACACGACTCATCATTTCCTAAGTGGAGGTGGAACAGGACTGATGGAAGAAACTGCTTAAGAGTCCATGGAGAGAGATCTTGTACAGAAAGGGGCGGATCCCTTTTCTGATAAGGAAAGGAACATTCTTGCTCAATGAAAATGATTATACTTAATATATGCCACTAATCTTCCCACATGCCCTGTAGACCTAAGTGAGCCTATGCACATTGTTCTCTGTTATTTCTGATGGCAACTAATTAATCTTAATGAGAGGGAGTGCTGAGTTTAGGGGTTTTATCTCACTGCACTGCAATTTGTTTTCATTGGCATCTGCTTGACTTTTCCTTAACAACAGCAGGTTATGAACGTCTCATTTATTTTGACAATGCAATCACAAAGATTGATGCATTGATGTTTAAAGCAATATGTTTTTAAAAATTGCAGTTCAGAGTCCTATTTAAGTACCAAGCCAACAGTAATTTATTTAAGAGTTAATTGTGCTCTCAGTTACTAGTTCAGTTGCTTTTGGAGGTTTTTCTCTGGCCTCCACTCTCAGTTCCTACTTGGATACTCTTGCATATCCTCCATTTGCTATTCTCTGAAGGCTTTGGTATCCAAACCAATGCCTTTTTCTTTTTTTTTTTCTTGCTCAACAACAGAAACAGAGAGCCAGTAGCCAAGGAATCTGGCAGAGGAACCACTCGCCACTAACTAGTTCATTAAACCACATATCATATGGAAGAAGTTACTGTATCCTAAGTACGTTGCCTTGATTCCATTAACTGAATAATAAAATTCTACTTGAACTATAAAATTTGAAAGATAAGAAATACAGAAATGGAAGTAATTTACTATTTGATGAAAGGAAACCCACCCATTCTTTTCAGCTTCTAGATTTTTAATTTTAGTGTTTAAATGTAAAAATAACATATGGAAGCAGTTTGTGAAATTTGGAAACCTTTCTTTTATAGGAGAAGAAAGCAAGGGGGGTGTAACAGAAGGAATATATTTTAAGATGGTGTCACAAGACCTGGACTGTGCATTTGTACAGACAATAGAGTATCTGGGTAATTTCTGTGAGCAACAGCGTTTATTTGAAACCTTTAGTTCCATAACAGTTTCTTTTTGCTGAAAAATACAATATTATTTATATTTAAATTTACTCTGTAAGTCAGATAAAATATTTAAATGTTTTGGCATTAATTGTAGCACTTCTGGCAACATTTCCCGTGGAGAGTATTATAAACTTCCATATCCCTACTTTTGCAGGAAAGGGAGGGCCATCTAAACATGAGATACTGCATATTCCTTAAGAGTGGACTGCAAAAAGGATGATGTGATGATGTAACTTGAGCCATCTGCTTCTTTTAATTAGCTATAGATTTAATTCTTCTGAGATGTAAGCAAAGTAAGCCCCCCTGCATCCCCTGTTAAAACAAAGACAACCAACCAACCCACCACACACAAAAAAGTCCATCCCCAGTCAAATTCTAGTTTGATTTTCAAGGCTGTTGTGCCTTGAGACTAGTTACTGCTAATTTTCTAATTTTTGCTAATTATCTTTTATTTCCCTCTATTTTTTAGATCATCTGAGCACTGATCATTGGTTTCATTTTAACTTACTATAATCTGTTAATGATCTCACGTGGCCCAAACTGAGCACCCTCAGAATAAGCAGCACAGGTCACAGCATTGCCATAAAACAGAAATATGGATTGAGATCCAACATTAAAAGTGCTGTTAGTGCATACAGGTTCTAAAATAGGCTAACAATAATTTTTTGTATAACTCTTTGCCACTGATCCCTTCTTGAAAAGGGATGATGAAATTTTAGAATTACTCAGGCCCAAGTTTCAAACACAACAAGAGTTTCTCAACACATCCCATAGATCAGCATAAGGACTTAACCTATTCACTTGCTGGTCAATTTACAACAAGTTCAAAACCTCAGTTATTTTGCTATTATTTCCTTAAGTACAGCTGAAGGCAGACAGATTTTACTACTGCATTTCATATATGTTCTTAAAAACTAGGAGTTGCTTGCATTTTAAACTGCAGAGCTTGGAGAGACTTGTGTTATAGGAACTTTACTAACTTAAAAAATTTAGAACAGAAGATTGCACAAGTTCCCAAACTTACCTAGTCACATTGTCCAGAAGTATTGCAAGGCAAAAGAGAAAAATCTCCTTATTTTTTCTGCTCCAGTCCATTCTGGTTCTACCTAACATTCAGAAGATCTTCCTGCTGCTCTCCACAGGTTACTCAAAAAGGCAGTTGAGAGCACCCACTGCTTTGGGAAAACATGCTGCTGGATTAGTCACCTTTGCTGGATTAATTTTCATCATTAACTGACACGCATTTCTTATTTGTGATTTATGGAAATCTCATAACACATTTCTACATAGGTTTGTTTGCTTTTGTAAATGCAGATAACTTCATCTGTAGGAAGGTTTCTGACATGTTATACACATAAAAAGAACCTCCTCACCTAATATATCTTACCAGTGTTTTTAACAATGAAAGATAAAAACACACAACTTATGAAAATCACTGACTGCATCAATGCTCAAGAATATTTCTATCACTACACTTGCTCATGTGTCCTGTAAATGCTAATTAAATTGATATCATGAGTCACTGGCACTGTGACTGAAAGTCTGACTCCAAAAATTAAAAAATTAAAATTAAAATTAACTTCCAAGAGAAATACTTCCTATCTGTAAGAGGAGAGGCAAGTAAGCAACTGAGTGAAGACCTTCAGGTCTGATAAGATTCAACTACATTTACCTACCTCTAGTATCATAAATACACTCTCAAGGCATATGAAATAGGCCAAATTCTTGTGTGTGATTTTGCACTTTTCCTATTATTTTCCATTTTTGTTCCCCTTTTACTGTACTTATGATCATTTCAACGAAGTTGCAATTTTTTAGAAAAACTTTAACAGACAGGAGGCTACATTTCTGGTGAAAACATGAGAATAAACAGTGGGAGTTACTTTCCTCCCCACTGTACTATTGAGTGCTGGTCTCTGTGTATCATTATCTGACACACTGGAAAATAACTTCCTTCACAGAGGGATTGTGCATCAACATTTCTTAATGATTAAAACTCTCTGTTGAACTCTGCTTTATTCACAGATGTTTCTCAGTGGTATCATGTGACAATCCTGCATATGCATTTGTGTTACTCAGATTTCTCCCTCTCTTTTCCCCTCACAGCAATGTTAGTTTGGCTTCCACTGCTCTGGAGTGTTGGCTGTAGTGGGAACTGGGATAGGCTGTTTTTAACAAGCAGCACATTCTGTTTTAAACCCTTTTGCACAGAATACAAATCCTTGAATGTTTTCCAGAAATCTGAAGTGTGTTGACTTCTATACTCAGAATAATAAACATAACTGTGCTTGTCTAACTAAAAAGAAGTGGAATTGCAATTCTGTTACCCAGCCAGGGTAGCAATCAAAATGTTTCCACCCTGTCTACACTGTCAGTACCAAAACTGGGTTTCTCTGGGTTGGAGTGGTGAGGGTTTGGTGGGGTTGGGGGTGTTTGGTTTTTACTTATTTTTATGTAGTAGTTTCTTGGACTAGCAGCCAAGATTTCATACAGTTCCCATTACGTAGCTGACTAATAGTCAAGGTGCTCCTCAGTTTCTGCCACTGAATTGGGCAATGCCTTGAGTAGGGCATTACTCTGTGCTATGGGCAAACTGAGAGTGCCACTTTGCATCAGCATCAGACAGCCTGGGAAAATACTGATGGACTGGCATTGCAATTCTTTAATTAAGAAAAAAAAAAGCCTTCAAACTAAAGCCTCTAGCGATGTTTAGTTTAGCTAAGAATCTAAATGCTACATTACACCCAATTGGAATTCATAGCAGCACCTCAAAGTAAGATGCTGAGACTAAGGATATGGTAATAGCATAAGGGGGAAAAAAAATCAAAGTACAGCCATACTCAGTTTAAAGTTTAAAGTTAACTCTGATATCATAGAAAGCAAGTAATGACAACTCAAAGGAACAAATTATCCAGCTTCGCCTTATTCTGCTCTTTTATTTTTATGTCTAGGCAATACTGATGCTTGACCCAATACACAAAGCTAATAAAGTTAAGTCTCAACATCAGTGCCATTGCTAGGCTCAGTCTGAAAAAAATCAAGTCAAATTGTTCAGGTCACAGCTCAGATGGGGCAACAGGAGATCAGCCAAGGACATGGATTGTGGCAGCTCCCTCTGAAGTCAGCATGAGGTCTTATTATAGCCATTTTTATCAAAGTATCAGCCACAGGAAAAAACCAAATATGGTCAGAGGAAAGAGGTGTATTCTAGGTACTGACGCTGCCTAATCTTTTTTATGCTCATTCCTGCTGTAGATGGGCAGGGAATATTTGTCTTTTGCTGTACATGTTACTCTAGTTTTCTAACTGCATTTATGCTGTTCACAAGTGTGAGAGCAAAAATACGGTTTTCAGCTTAAAACATTTTCCAGCCTGATTAGGTATGAAACCTTAACTTCTTTATAAAGTACAAGTGGTTTTGTGCCTATGCTAATTTATTAACATTTAGAGGATCTTTAGGTTTTTATACTACAACAGAATAAAATATGGCATAGACTGAGCAGCCTACTCTATTACCATCAAAATGCAGTAAAGATTACAGCATCTTTCAAAGAAAATGGCTGTTTGCAGAATGACTTTTTAAATAGGAAACAATTTTCTTCCAGAAAAACTTCCCAGTTTCACAAAAGAAACCACAAGGATTTCAAATAGGGCTTTGAGTCTATACACTGCAGTTGCATTGATACTCAGTGTGGTCTACTGGCTTTTTCACTCCTTCCCTTAATATTTGAACTAGAACAAAGAGTATTCTGTCAAAACCTTTAATTTCTTAATCTGCGTATCTGAGCTAATGAATGAGATTTTCAAAAGATTCAGACATGAGCAGAACAGAATTGTTTATATGCTTTTGGGAAAGGGAAGGAGGTATAACATTTATATGTTCATAAAATTATAAAATCAACACATGAGTGTAGCCTCACAGGACCATTTGCTTCACTTTCTAGACACTGACAGCTATGGTCAGTGTTGGGTTTCAGAGGACCATGAGGGACAATTTCTTAAAAATGACCAGATTTCTGATCTGCCTGTGAAATATCCAAGTACAGTTGTTAGCAGACATAGGCAATTCATTTTCTTACAGTTTTGCTCCACTTGTAGTCAGAATTCAGCTGTTCCTTTCCTTGGTAATGATTTTAGACCCTGCCACTCAAACTGCTTGTGCCAAAGTTCCAGCTCCACACAGGTTCTCTGTTTAAAGCCTGTCACTGTCTCAGCTCCACTCCAATTCAGCTCCATCACTGCCACACTCCACCTTCATGTCTACACAATGTCAGACCTTTCCCTTTAAAATCCTTAAAAATAGTGAAGCCCTACAACTGTTGATAAGATTACATCAGTATTTTCCTTTCACTTAAAACAGCAGGACAAAAGGAAAAAGGTTACAAAGCCCAACCCACCGGCAGGAATTAAATGGACAGAGAAAATTCATCTGAAAGGAAGCAAATGAAAAACCTCTTTTCCAGCTTTCAAGAATACCTGACAACATGGTAACATTTCAAAGCATGAGATTCCTGCTAGGTTCCCACAAAGGCTTTTTAACATTGCAAAATAATAGAGTCAACATGGCAGTTATCCCCCACCAGGTGAAATCTTTGCTGTAGCCCTCAGCACAACGCCACCTCACAGTAACTTGTACCATGTCCTGCTGCTGGTGATGCAAGGCCAGTGAGATACAGGATACACCAGTCACTATTTTGGACTCCCTTGGAAGTCTGCCTAACTTCTCCTTGCTGTTTAGTTTTGTTTTGATTCTCCCTGATCCGAAACACATACCTCTTAGAGTGTGTGTCAGTGTGGCACCCACAGATCTATCCATCTTGGATCTAAACCAACCATGTAAATGCATTTGCCATTTGATGTGGTTGCCCCTTTGGAATGAAAGCAAAACTGTGGGATGGGGTTTCAAGCAATCACCTTCCAAAGCTCACTGACTTTGCTGACTGTGGCAGAAGGCTGCCCTGAAGGGGTCTGCAGAAGGACCTATTGCAGACTGCAGCACCAAAACAAACCAGCTTGGCAAATACAGTGTTGGGAAGACATTGCCATTTATATCTCCACCTCTGCTGTACTTTCAACACTCTTTATTGCATAACCCAGGGGAAGAAAACAGAAAAGGTACCTGTGATGCAATGCTAACATTTTAATAAGGAGTCCCCTGACATGTTCTTCTACTAGTTGGTGATTAAACCAACCAATTTGGATTAAAAAAGAAGAAGTACATATTATGTATTTTAAAAAAGTAACTTAGGCAACACAAACTTGGAGCTACCTGGGTGCCCTTCCACTTTAGGGCTTCCAAAACTACTACATTAAAGGACTGAATTATGGCTAATAATATAAACCCATTACAATGTTGTGGGTGAACTAACAAACTCATCTCAGTCAGAAACACTGATAATAGCCAAAACAATAATCCCCTTTGAGAAGGATGCAGCTCAAAAGTCTGGAGACAGAACCCTCTTAATCTAATTTGGAGCTTTGTTTCTGCTGCACTTTGGTTCAACTAAGAAAAAAATCCTAGAAAACCCTTTTGGGTAGAGAAGTACTGTGAACAGACTTGCATCATAATCCACTAAGAATAAAAGCAGTCTATTGGTTGCCCAAATTTTCAAGTCATTGTCTGATTTTCTTGAGAAACATGATGTATGCCCATGTATAAGACAGCATTGTTTATACCCAGTGTGTCAGTGATACTGGGCCTTGGCACTGGAGGGTTCACAATCTCATTTTCCCTTTAAAGAAATTACTCCAAGGCAGCATTATCTGGAGAGATCTTTGAGTAGTTTGCTGTTCATATGGCACAACATCCTGAGTATCAATATGTTATAAATTATCCTCTCAGTAAGATCCTTTCATATAAATCTTTCCTCCAAAGATCCCGTTGGTAGAGCTCTCCTCTTCTCCTGGCTGGAATCAGAAGATTAAGAGGGCACCTGCTCTCAAGACAAGGCTTTTCACATTTCTTGGGTGGCCTCAGAAGTGTCTGTGTATAGAGCTAGACAGCACTAGATAAACAATTCTAACTGGGAAAGAGCAGCTAATTTGGAAGGCAAAGCAGAGTAAATACTATGTAAGTATAAATCCAGCAGTTTTGCCTTTTGCTTTTTGTCCATCTGCCATTTCTAACTTTGGCTGACAATGTTTCCTTTGGGAATCTTAAAAAAACATGTAATTCCCAGCAGCTGCAGCTGCAGTGATGAACTTCCTCTTGGTTAGGGGTACACAGAACTAACGGTCTGTTTTCTTAAAACTGGTGAAAATCCAGATAAACTTCTTTAGATTTCATTAGTCTATATTTAGAGAAATGAGAGTGAAAATAAAAATTCATTCCACAGCTTTGTTTATCTGTCATAACAACAAGGTTCAGACTTGTAAGAGCTATTCTTTGCCAGTTAGAAGCCCAAACTTAACAGCAAGAACAGCTATTAGGCTGAGTTATAGATTACAACGATTTGCTAAGAACTACAGCAAGTTTAAATCCATTTCTTTTCAAAATTCTTACACAGGATAAAGCATTTATTGTTTAAACCTGTAATATAACCTTTGTTTCTATTCCTCCACTTCCCAAGTCATGTTTTATGTAGATTGGCAGACAAATTCTACTAATTTTTGTCAGAATAAATGCTACTTTATTCCATGAATAATTCTACAAAAGTATTATCAATCCTCAATGAATATTCACAGTATCAAGCTGATATTTCTTGAGCAAGAGTAGCATCCAATTGCTGCTCCATCCTACCTGTCCATCTAATTTTAAAGCTAAACATGACGTAAAGGATTTGTGCTTCAAAATGTTTTGTCATTAATTCAGCAAAAAAGAGCGAAACAGGTGTGAGGTAAGACCTTATTTCATGTGGCCCAGATTTCAAGAGAATCACCTTTTAAAACAGTTACGTTTTACGTTTTCCTGAACCACTAGAGTCAAGGTATAAGAATAAAATTCTGGAAAAACACGGGATAATAGCCTACACTAGGTGGCACTGCTACACACGGCTTAAGTTTCTTTACTCTGGGTTCAAATTAAGATTAAGTTTGAACAAATGTCTGAATTAAGTTTGAGGGAGGTGTTTTAGAGGAGCTTTGGCAAGGAGCAAGGAAGCAGCCTTTCTTCTCCTGCAATCACAGACAATTCTTGCTACCAAATTATTATCTAGAAACCAGCCAGTAGGAGTCTTAATGACAATGTTGTTCCCTCCTTCAGTAACTCCACACCTGCTGTTTAACAGTCACACACACAGTCAAAGCCAAACGCTGCCTTTGCAGCACAGACAGGGGCCCAGTCCCTGACTTTGGCAGGATGGAGGACTTGACTTGAAAGACCTGGATACCACCAAAGACACCAAATGGCAGAAGGATGACACTGATTTAGAAGCCAACTGGGTCAAAGAGACAGACAATATCAAATTTGTCTTTGTATCATACTAGGTAAATATTGGCTTAATTTAGATTACCTTTTTAGCATTATTCAAAGGGTTTTTGCTCTACAGTTTGTATTCAGACTTGCATTAATCTTTAGCTGTTTTTACTATTTCTTTACTGTTATCATTTAACAGGACACTTAATAGTTACCAAAAATAAGAGAAAAAAAGCTGGTAAAAAGGATATTTACAGGCATCCAAGTGTTGTTCCTATTGATTCATAGCTCAAATACTGCACAGCAAGGTAGTTACTGTAAGTGTCTCTAATTCATTTGTCTCTTAAGTTTAATTCCTTCATAGTATCAATGGGAATCAACTGAAAGGCTCTTGGCATTGCAGCCCCTGGGGTGGGGATGGGCCCATGGCCATTAAGCCCCCCTTGCAGTCAATAAACTTGACCTTCACTTTTCTTCCTCACAGTATTTATTAAATAAAAGCAGGGATTTCAACAACCTTTTGTCCTTAGAAAATCAGAAGGGTGGAAGAGTCTGACTGCACCACCTGCCTGACAGAAAGACTTACAGGTCCAGAACTCAAACACTGGCCTTTATTTCTTCAACTTTCCCCTCTCTTCTTAGGTAAAAATGAAGACAGTGACACTAAAATTATCACAACTGAAACTGGCAAGGCTTTGTTTTCAAACACATCAAGTCTTGACACTAGAGATTGTTTAAATTAATGTCATGTCATAACTTCCCATCACAGTGAGTTTCAGCACTGAAAGTCAGTTTCAGCCACAGATAAAAACACATCAAGAAGTTTCCTCAATAGAAGGAAGAGAAAAAAGTTGTGTTATCATCGTGTCTTTTGGTCAACAGCTTAGTGTCTCTCACTGGATTGAAGAAACCATAATCACTTTCCTGTTTTATAGTCCTGGAAAGAAGCAGTGCCAAGTGTTCTATCACATAATTAAGCAAAAGCTGAGCTTCTGGAACCCATGAAATCTCAAACTGTTCTTGCAAAATAACTACCAAGACACATATGCCACTACAGAAAACTCAAACAAATGGCCAGAACCACAAAAACATACTGGTAAAAATAAGAAGCAGAAATCCTGCTCTACATAATTTCATTTTTATGCTGCATCTGGCAAGAATGTCTTTACTCCTCTCCTTCCATATCTGAATGGTTGAGGATGATCATTCTTCAAAATTCTATTAAATCTCATGGATATCAGGGTGAAAAAGCTCAAGCTGTGCAGAAAATATCCTGAAATACCATTTCTGTGCTGAGAATGTACCATAAGTTATACTCAAGTCTTGTTAACTCATATATTTGGAGGTCATTGTGTGAAGAGAAGCCTAAATATGAGGATGCACTTGAAATTTAAGCAGAAGGGACGTCTGGCAACCCTACAAGCTATCTGTTAAGCCTAATATTTGTGGATGTGTTTCAGAAGAGGAAAATCATCCTGGCCTACTTTGGCCTGGGCAATTTTTCAACATAGATACACTTAGAAACACTCTGCGTTGTCACACAACAAAAAAGAGCCAAGCTTTGTTCTCCCCTTCCATTTCAAAAAACTCCAGCCAACCAACCACCACAACAAAAAAGTAGTGTTTCACTATATGCAGAAAGGCTTGGTAAAACTGGTTGTGGTTATCATTATAAAACATTTCATTTGCAGACAGTGGGTGTTAAAATGCAACAATTCAAGGTTGTGAATTAAACTCTTCCTGGTTAGTGACTGGAGAGGGGCAGAGCCATAAGGATTTGTCCCAGATCAATCAGGGCCAACTGATTTTTAGACAGAAGTGTCAGTATATTCTGCAGAAGTACACAATTTCTGAAAGCAGAATCTGTTATGGCCAAATTAATTTTAAGCTTCAGAATTTTAAAATTCACTGTTAAAGAAAGCACTGAGGCCCAAGAATCAATGTCTTCTCACGTACCTAGAGAAGAGTAAAAGTTGGGTTGAATCCCATCCAAATGCCTTTAGGAAGTTATACTCCTGTCTTGCTGAGCATCACAAAATACAAAGTCACCTTTTTAAAAAAAAAAAAAAAATCCTACAAGAAAGATTCCTATGACATAGAGGTGAAAAAATCCAACCCAAACCAATCATTTTGTAGGATTCTCACTCTTCTGTGATAAGTATCAACATTGCTTTAGAATCTCCTCCCAAGTCTTCTCTGATTACAAATTTACACAGCAGGAGAATCTTACAAAGCAAATCAATGGAGTGCTTGATTTCAGATAACCAGAGAAAAGGTTGTTTTACTTAAAGCTATTTTTTTCAGTATATTCAGTCTCAGTACAGAAACATACCATTTTTTCTTTCAGACTAATATCTTCACAATCCTTTCCCCACAAAAAGAAAGCTCTTAGTCTGTGAATTTTAGTGAGAACTACATAGAGAATTCTCATTCTTTGCTTGATTCAAAACAGAAAAAGAGAGAAAGTAGAACAAGAACCATGATCTTGGCAACCAAAATGTCTTGTCTGTTCTAAAAACCACTAAAAGACAGAGTTTATTCTTTCTTCAAAAGAAGTGTTAGCAGATGTAGCTACAATGTACATGATTTGTGGGGTTGTTGTTATCTTTAAACCAAGTTCTAATCAAATTTCATGATCAGAACAGGAAGCAACAAACTGAAAGCAAACATTCCTGCTCCAGTCAGCTTTTAATATTCCTGCACTTTGGTTTCATTTCAAGTGTGTGACTTACATTTATCCAAGAAAGGGGCAGGGAAAAAAATCAGCATCTTCTGGAAGAAACTGCAAAATGGAAACGTTGAAATGTCTAAACCAGCTTATTGGCAGGTTCTCCTGACAGCAAGTCAAACCATTCCAGCATACTGCATCTTTCTTGAAAGGCCAGAGAGCATCAGGCAGTCCTAAATTACTGAGCATATTCTTCCACATGACTTCAATTAAGAGTAAAACAGTATTAGCCATTACCTTTATGAACTTGAAAACTAGCACTGTAAGCAAAGGTTTGCATATTCAGGCCTCTGATCCTGGGATGGAGTCCAAAAGCAGAGCATTAAACTCCAATAGCATCCTACTATATTCCCTAAGACTGGGGGGTGTAATGATGCTCATTTCACAGAGGAAAACAACCCCCCATCCCATGAGGCCACATGATTTGAGTACCGTGTTCTCCCTGCAGATGAAACAGGTGTCACTAAGCTTTTTTTTATTTTTGTTTTGTTTTTAATGGAGTATGGGAAAGAAAACAAAACTTGTGTATGCTGCTCCAGCCTTGAGGGATAGACATCCTCAGACAGGCTTCTCAGAGTGAGGATCAATGTGGATTGGATGGATCAGTTCAGAATAGGAGCCTTATCCTCAGCCTGTCTCTATCCAACCACCAAATGACTGGCAAACACTTCCCAGGGCAGATACCTGGCAACAGAAGTGCACGAACCCGAGCCAGAGGAGTTGCCTAACCAGATGACAAACAGTCTCAGTTCTGTCCTGAAGGATTTTTAACACAGATAAAAAATCAAACAACTTTGTTAGGTGAGAATAAAAACCTGATACACGTTACCAGGTAAGGCTGCCAGCAGAACTGTGAGCAGAGGCTTAAGGACAGCCAAATTCAGGAGGGAGTCTCACATGGAAGACCTCTCATTCAGCTGAGAAGCTGCTTCCCTGTCAAAAACCTCAAGAAAATTATTTGTTCCCACAAAATTATTTGAATTTTGACAAGTCAGTATTTTCCCTTATGTATTCTATGTAAAGCAGTCATTTTAGGGAAAACCACTAGGAAAATTCCCCACAAGAGCTCAAATTAGTATTCCACTGCAAGATCAAGATCTGAAAGACAACACTGCATTCTGCAAGATTTCAAAAGAAAGAAGCTCCTGCAGTTCCTCACACTATATAAAGTCATTTATAAGAGTGTTTCATATGTCTTTGGATGAACCCATAAGACTGCTTTCCTCATGTTTCTGAAAAGAAATGTGAGGCTGCTTTTCTTTCTCTTTTCTTAAATGAAACTTTGATTCTAATGTAATTCTAAATTCCCATGAGAGAAGAAAGTAGAGACGAAAGGGGATACAGGACATAAATAATGCCAAGACAACAAAAAAAAATAAAAAAAAAATGTTTCCTATCATAGAATGGACTGGGTTGGAAGGAACCTTAAAAGATCATCTCATTCTGTCCCCCTGCCATGGGCAGGAATGCCTTCCACTAGACCAGGTTTCTCAAGGCCCCATCCAACCTGGCCTTGAACACTTCCAGGGACGGGACATCCACCGCTTGCTTCTCTGAACATCCCGTTCCAGTGCCTTACCACCCTCACGGAGAAGAATTTCTCCTTTATGTATAAATCTAACAGGTTGGAACTGTTCTCCTTTGTCCTATCACTCCATCTCCTTGTCCAAAGTCCCTCTCCAGCTCTCTTGGAGCCCCTTTAGGCACTGCAAGGGGCTCTGAGGTCTCCCCAGATTTCTCTACTCCAGATTGAACAACCCCAACACTCTCAGCCTGTCTCCAGAGCAGAGGTGCTCCAAACCTCTGAGCATTTTCATGGTCTCCTATGGACTTGCTTCCACAGCTGCACATCCTTCCTATGTTGAGGGTCCCAGAGCTGGATGCAGAGCTCCAGGAGTGGAGCAGAGGGGCAGAATCCCCTCCTGCCAGTCATGGGGCTTTTGCTGCAGCCCAGGACAGGGCTGGCTTTTGGGCTGTGACTGCACATTGCTGGATCATGTTGAGCATCTCTTCCACCAACACCCACCCCCAAGTCTTTTTCCTCAGGGCTGTTATCAATGTCCTCAAACCCATTAACACAACAAAACATGGAAATCTGTTTATATCAAAATTGAATTTGTTGATGAAATAAAAAGTTTGCATCCAAATATCTCCTGACATGCAAATATCCCATTTAACAGTAAAGCTACTGCAGTACTTTAGTGCAGTGTTTAGTACATTGGAATTGCTCTTCAGCTGGCTGTACTGCTTGTCATGAGCCTGTGAAATGAGGCTTTCAAGGCAGATTATCACTGTGTGATTTTTTATATATATATAAATAAAACCCAACTCTCCCATCACTGCATTCTGAAAATGCAGAAAACAGTAAGCATATAGAAGTTCACAAAGTAACAATTCTGATTTTGGAAGGGTGGAGAGCACTATTCCCTCAAATGCTACTGCAATCTTTACACCTAGCCATTAGGAGAGAACAAAAACAGTGATATTCAAAAGGGATAAATGCTTACTATTTCATTATGGCTTTAATTATTCATCATTAACTGATACACCTCCACTGCAGGAGATGGGTTTGCTTTCACCACAGGTGGTCTTCTTTCAGCACAATGTCTAAGCTCAAAGTTCCCTACCACAGGCTGGTAAATGCAGGTTTCCCAGCAGATAAACAACTCAGCACAAGGCAGTTCAGCTCCCATACAGCCACACCTTGCACCTGGCAGGGCTGCAGGCACTATCAAAGCAGGCAAAAAAACCACACCAGAAAGCCTGTTTCTCACCTGTCAGGCTGGTTTTAAGTGCATGTGAGAGAGGAGGGTGAGGAAATGGCTCTCCAGACCTGCTCTTCAATGTTTTTCAGCACAAGTGATTCAACATTTTAAGAGTTCTTTCATTACGCTATACCTTAATTTATGGCATATATTCATGAATTCCCTGTTTGGACAGCTACAAGAAGTTTGGAGTGCTTGGTTTGTCACAAACATAAGGCAAAAGAAGGAGATTGCAACAGCAGTCTCAGTCACACAGAGTTTGAAAAGCATTAATCTAAGAGCTGATGCTGCCATTGCTTCCAGTAGAAACAACAAAAAAAAAACCAAACACCAAAAAGCCCTCCAGTCCTCCTCCCAATCAAATCAAATCAAACAAACAAAAACCCCCCCCAAAACCCCTCCAAACAAAAAACAAACACAACCCTCCCCCAAGAAAACAAACAAAAAATCCTAAAACCTGCCGTATCCAAAATTTTGACTAAAAAATGAGAGCTTGCTGTGGTTCTGGGTTAGATACCAGTAGAAATAAGAGGCACATCCACGTGGCCTCTTGTTCCTCATGACACACCCACTAGATCTGGTTCTAATTCCACCCTCTTTAGGAATTCAGCAAGTGCTGCCGATCAGCCATAGCTATCTGCAAACTATCACGAATATTTTGGAAAAGCTGCCAACAGGATTATTGACAGTCGATTCCTTTAAACTTTTGTTTTGATGCAAATGAAAGCTTTAATCCCATTTGCCAAACACTCAACGGTTAAGGCAGATGAGAAGACCTTACACCACAGGAAGAAGCTTTTATCTTCTACAAATGTGACTGTCAAAACTTGCAGCGGATTGAAAAGCTCAAAGATAATCTTGTTTTATCTAAAAAAACCCCGAACCAGAACACACACTTTCAAAAGTGAACAATTTTAGGATCGCAAGCTAAGAGCTCTGAAGTCAAACTGCCCAAGTTAACAGGGCATCAAGTAATCTTCTGTGTTCTTGGAGCAGCTATTACAATAAAGTTTATCATATTATTTGATCCTATATTGAGATTGCAAAATAAAGTATCAAAAAGCCTTGCCCTCTCTCTCCCCAGAGGAACCCTGCAGAAGTCAGGATATTACAGGAATGGCTGAACGACTCAGCTTGGTTTATATACACAAGGGGATGGAACATAGTGCAGCTCTGGCTGACAATATACAACAGATTCCATATGTGCAACATTGAAGTGGTTGGAAAAAGTGAATCATCCTGCACAGAATGCGATGAGCAGTTTATGACATTTAATGTGTACATGAATCTGAGTTCAGAACTTCACAACAGCCCTCACTCATAGCTGGACTCTTATTTATGAGAAAAAATGTTTAATTTAAGCANTTTTTTTTTTTTTTAAATAAGTATTGTACTTTTGTCTTAGTCAGGTAACCAAAGTAATTTTTTTTCTCAGGTGTCAGCAATGATTTGCAAGTGCACTTTGTTAGCACAGAGCAGCCTTCTTTGGGCTGAAGAGGTTAAACTGACACTGTACAGTCTCTTGTGGTTTGCAAAAAAGGGATAAGAGTTCCTGCTGTGTATGTTTTGATTAAGTTCGTGCCTGAAGCACACAGCAAGTGCAGCTAACTCCAAAGATGAAGCTGATTTTTAAAATGTTGATAGCAGTCCTAGCAAGTAGAAGGTCCTTGTTTAGAGTAAACTTCTCTGGAGAAAATGAGTGGTGATGTGTACTTCAGTGGACTCACTGTCTCCTGATCTACCCTAGGGTTCCTTTCAACCCCTTGTTTATCCTGAGGCTGCTGCCAGGACCAACTCAGCACCCGGCTGAGCAGGCAAGGCAAGGACACACTTGGGCATCCCCAGAGCCATCTCAGGGCATTATCACAGCCTCAGCAGCTGTGACCAGCTTTGCTCCTGACCTGTAACCTGTGGGACAAGCAGTCACCAGGTCCTGCATGGGAACCTGAGAGGAAGGGGATCTGCACAAAGGCTCCAGGTTAAACACAAGAGGAAATTAATCTACTCTTGCAATTAATTCAATGAGGATGGCTATATAGATATTGATAAATTGGGACAGTAAGTCACTAAGGTGGGCAGCAAGCTAGTGCATAATAAAGGAATAAGAGAAAAGATACAGAAACATTTATTTCAATAGTAATTTAAAAGATTATGGAATAGGCTTTCAATGAAAAGAGAATAAACTGTTTGGTATGGTTCATTCAGAGGAATTGAGAAACTAAAAAGACTCAAAGTTCTTAAATACTCCAGACCTTTTTGAAATTCAGGACTGTCTTCATAACACATGATTAGAACAAATTCTGCTCTTTTCACACTAGGGAAATGGCCTGTTTTATAAGAGGGAAGAAAAAACTTAATGCTGCTCTAAGTTCTATCGTATATATGCCCCTTTGCAGCTTAAATGGGATGCTTCTCTTACTGAGTTGAGTTAAACCTGTTCATTGTAATGGCAGAACACCATTGGCATCTAATTCTAGATAGCTAATTAAAAAAATAATCAGCAGAGCTTCCTTATTGAATGGTCAGCGTTAACTTCCTCCTAACCACATAAACAGAGCTTGAAAAGAAGTTGGTCATGTGTCTAAGAAAGTGGATGTTTGGGTGAAAAGGGAGAGGAACAAATGCTTTGGGATGATGTCTGGGGGTGCCCCTCCGTGACAACAGCCTCTCAGGCAGAACAGGTACTGCAGCACTGGACACTGAGCAGGTGCCCACTGGGAGGAAAGGACGCATAAAAATCCAGTGTCCATTCAATTCATACCGTGTTCAAACCAGACAAAGTTTGCTAAATCAGAAAAGCACTCCTAGAAACAGAAGTTTGTGAGCTCAAGAGTCAACGCAATGTTTTCTAAGATGTGGTAACAAGCTCACCAGGAGATTCTGCAACACCATCCTGAACTGAATGGAGAAACTTAAAACAAATAACATCAATGGATGAGACTAACAGGGAAACTCCAGTGAAAGCACTCTGGACAAATGACTCATCCCAATAGACTTCACATATTCTTTCAGGAACAATTCAGAAATCCTTTCCAGCTTTTGAACTCAAGCAATTTCAATGTTGCTAAATCCCACCAAACCCACAACCATTTGCACCTACAAAGTGTTGCCAGGTCCGTATTTTCACAACTAAAGGGGGTTTTGATCTGCTGACTACAATAGCTTCCACACATATAAAAGCTGCTAAGGACAAGACCTTTACCTTCCATCCCCTTCTGCAAAGCAGCACTCCACTGAGACTAGAGCAGTCTAACAAGATTGTGGAAGCCTAGGAAAACAAGCTAATTTGTCCTGTTGGTAGGATTTTCCCAAATGAGCACTTGCTTCCAGAGGAGAATTCAGCTTCCATCAACATGAGATTATGCCTCATATACTAATAATATGGTAATTTAATTTTTTTAACCTAAAATTTATGTAAGGAATGAAGAAACTGTTGAGATTATGCCCTTATAACTGTTGGTCTCCCCAACTTTTGTAGGACAGAACTTGATGCCCCTTCAGTTATATAAAAATAACATGGCCAGATTCCATACTCTGCCCCATCTCCCTTCTTGAACACCCTAATGATACCCTCTCTTATACATTAAAAATAAAAAAATACAGCTTTAATAATTTTTGCTGATAGTGGAGTTCCTTCCTTCAACAGAGTCCTGCTCCTTGATCTAAATCCTGCCACTGTCCAGATCACTCCCTATGGTGCTGCTCAAACTGCCCAACTAATTCACTGCTGTAATGAAGGGCAGATGTCAGTTCTGGACAACTGGGCAGCTTGGAGGAGCACACACAGATTGCCTTTTGACTGCCTTGAATGTGTTTCCTTCCTGTGGAAGCAGGAAGTGGGTCAGAAGGAAAAGGGAGGAGGGCTGCCCACACCCAGGTCTGCAAGCCCAGGACAGACTGACCCAACTGTCTCATCAGCACGTTCCTTCTCAGCTTCAAATCTTCCCATCATGAACAGTCCTTTTGTTCAAACCAGTGTCTCTTGTTGGTTCCCTATATATCAACCTGATTTTACAGTCTGCTGCAATGCTTTACTGTTTGCTTCCTTCCCAAAGTTTAGTTAAAACCAGAATACATGTACATGCCTCAGCTATTACAATACAGCTTCACCTGCTGTGTGGAATTATTTTTTTGAGGGAGGAAGAAGACCTTTATGACAAATACCTTTACTGCCAAATACCTACATTCAAAAACAATGTGTCAGGCCACAACACATTTTATTATATAAGATTAAGAAATGTAAAGTTTCAAAAAATTAAGTTTAGGCTTCCTTTAGGTGACAAATATATTTTCTTCCTTTTTTTTTTTTTTTAATGTGAGGGTAAAAGGCTCCCTCATTTTTTTCTGCCTCTCTTTGAGAAAACACTAAATGCCTTGAGATTCCTAATAATTTTGCAACAGTTACAACACACTGCTGTTTCCTGATACCCTTATGCACTGTTTACGTAGTAGGAGTTAAAATGTAAAATTTGTAAGAATCATTGATACTTAAAATTTGTGAGTTTTATTAAAATTACAGTGCACTAAAAGCTTAGCTCTTATTAATGATACAGCTCCTGCTGTGCCCATTTAGTATTAATATTTGCAATCAGTACGAAAACAATTTAAAAGAAAACAGTTTAGGAGCACGCTGGTCCAAATCTTGCCTGTGGCAACATCCACTTAAGTCAATGAGACTAAAAAATGCATATCTGCGGGCAGAATCTGATTCGGTGTCATGTCCCTGTCTCACACAGCATCCCAATGTTCTCATGAAGAGTTATGCATATTCCACTGACTTCAGCAAGTGTTTTCTCCCTATTTTGTACTGCTTTCCTGTGGGATTTAGTTAAGTGACCATTGAAATGCTTAAACATGCATAAGAATTCACTAGGAGTAACAATATTGTGTTTTTCAAACAGACAGCCATTGCAGGAGCCAACACTTACATGCATGGACACATATCATAGTAATAAACAAAGATGGATTTCCAAATGATGCACAGAATAAGAACCTTTGTAGTGTGGGCCAGTCCTCAGAAAACAGGCTAATCCAAAAATTCTTTTCAGATGATCCAGCTCCTGGATTTAAATTTCTGTGTGTACATATTAATGTTCATGTGAACATGTGCACAAATTTATATGGAGAGAAGTGTATCTGTGAGAAAGCTGCAGGAATCCTCTTGTTGGCTCCATGGGAAGGGCAGCAGAACCATCCTGAGCTGTTCGTTTACATGTGTGCTTTGTGTATGAGTGTATTGAGAATATTAGAGAGGCAAATGCCCTGTTTTCTAATTCATTAGAAATGATTTGTGGGTGATTAAAGATTTGTGCTTTTTTGGATGATGATGTCAGTAACTAAAGTGACAGAATATATTCTTCCTCTAAGCAGTTCAAGTGGCTACTTTTCAAAATAGTGTCTTTCTGTAGGGCACTTTGACCTTTTGGATTTTGTTTGTGCAATGAAATCCCAGTCCCGCCACTCCAACCACACACTCCTGCAGATTTCAAACAATGGCAAGTTTTCTGTGGCCAAGTCCTTATTACCCCTCTTTAAGTTGTCTCCTATATTCATATCTCTAGCAGAGTGATGGGTTAGAAGTTCTTTTCTACTGTATTTGATTTGTAAAGTTATATGTTTGGAGGGTTGGGTTGCTATTGCAATTGTTTCAGCATGACAGTAAGCAACACACAGGTTTATTTGTAATGTATTAAGCCCTTGACATATTGTACTGTTCTTCAGAGGCTCCACAATTTATTTTTTTTGCTGCAACTTGCCTCTAGTTCTTGCCAATTTATTTCCTTTTCTTTTCCAAACAAAGCTAGGATTGTTAAATCGTAATGTTAAAGAATTTTAATAGTTAGATCAAGTTACAGAGCTAATTTTTAATTTACCATTTTCTGTCCAAGTTTTGACTAAAAGAAAAGCTCTGTAAAGGGCTAAAGAGATGTCCCCCACTAGCCAACAGTATCAAAATACCCTCTGATTTAAAGGTCTCTAGACTCAACGCTTCTGCTACTCTCCTCCATAGCCATTTTCTAAAATACTGCTTTTAAGACGTTCTCATAATGTAATCACTGCACTGGCAAACAGCTTTGTCTGATCCAGTAATAACATTTCCAAGGGAATCACTTTAGTTTGCCTTGGCTAGTTTTTGACAGAGATTTTTACTGATTTTCTTAAAGTAATTACAACTTTAATATAAAAAGAGCATTTTCCAAGGCAACAGACAAGAGTAGGAAAGAAAGGAAAGGATTTCATCTCATCTCCACAGATTTGCAGATAATGCAGATTAGCATGGTAAACAAAAACGTGAATTAATATATGCTATATCTGTTTGCTGTACAAATGGAACATGTGTTCTTTATGCCCAAGTCTTTCACTAGTTTCAGCACATCCAACTAAAGATATTAATTTTCTGGATATTTTTGGACCTGTGCAAGAGGCAGTGAAGAAGAGCACTGAATGAGATGGAAGCAGATGTTTGTCAGAACTCCTTCCAACCTCCTTGTTCTAGGCTCAGGAAGCCTAATTAACAAGGACTTCAGTTCTCAAGGAGTTAAGGATTGTTGGGAAGTTGCTGCTCTTGCTTAACCTCCTGATTCTTTGAGAGGGAGGAGGAAACATTCCCAGGACTGGAGTGGGAAGGGGTTTGTAAGTGAGGTTGTTTACCAAGGACACACTAAGGTTTGTGGAGATCTGAGACACTTTCTATAAGCACAGCAGGGCTCCCAGGGATGAAAGCAAAGAACTCTCTGATCCCTGCTGTGGGGAAGGAGAAGGAGGACAAAGCTGTGAGAACCTTGATGTGCTTCAGTGGTTTTTAAGGTGACTAATGAAATTGTAGCATAGCAGCTCTTTTGGATGGACTTCTAAAAAACCATGAAAGAGGAAAAGTACATTTCACTCTTTACTTTCTCATAGTTTTCTCCTTTCCTCCCCTCACAGAGCTGTCCAAAGGTGGAATTGTTCTCCAGCACACTTCCTAAAGTCCATAAGGTGGAAGAAATCATCTGGATTTTGAGCATTAGCAGAGTGGGATTTTGCTCTGACAGACACAATGCATTTTAATGGTAAATTGAATGGTATTCCTGTCTCTCTATCCCTAACATTATGTGCATCACATGATAAGCCATAGATGTTTTCCAAGCAAGCATTTTAGGAATCTCAGCTCCCAATTTCCAGAATTTCCAGTGCTGAACAGATACATGTACAAGAAGACTCTGAAGTCCATTCTACTCCTCCCTATGTATTTGACACTTAAAAACCCCCCAAACCACCACAACCAAAAAAACCCACTAATGGGTGAAAATGAAAAAATATTCATATTACTGTTCATACCTATCATGGCAAGTATATTATTTGTCCCTTCACACAACCCTTAAATTATTACGGAAACTTTTCCATTAACTTATGAAAAAGACAAGCTATTTTAAAAGGAAAATAACATTGATGTTTTATTACAATGGAAAACTGTATGATTTAAACTTTTAGTCCCATTTATTTTACTAATGATACCTTATATAAAACAGGCCTTATACAGTTCAATTTCTTATCCAAATGCTAAATTAAGGCTTTTGTACCCTTGTTAAGATCTCCAGATTGAAAACACTTGTGCCTGCAAATAGTCCTAGTGTGCTTTTGGTTTGGTTTGGTTTTTTCCCCATAAATACATACTTTTGAGGCTTTCAGCTTGTCAAGCTCATTTCCTGATCATGGGTTCAACTTTCAGTCTTGCTTACAGAATCTATCCATCCATCCATCCATCCANCATATGTCTCTTCACAGTAATAAAAAAGGCAACACAGCCATACCAGCCTACATTTGAACTCGGTTTCATTGGTGAAGCCACTTACCCTTCAGCACTAGTTCATCAGTATTACTTATGCCGACATAGCCGAACACTGGCAGTAAATGTAACTTATTTTTGAAAAGTAAGCATGGAAAGGGTCTGGGAGCATTGTATACTCTGAATCAATAATCTGGAGGATTCTTACACAGATTCTTGAAGAAAAACAGAGTATCTGCTTTGTTACTGTGCTACGGGTCTTTCATTGGTAAATTGGTTTTCATTGTGACAAAGTAACAGAGTGGTATCACAAGTAGGACTATAGAGGATGGTGTCTTACATTCTTCTTATTAGGAGTTTTGCCATAGTATTTCCACTTGGAGAGAGGTCAGATTACTGCCTATCTAGGCAGAGATATTTTTATCAGAAGACATTTGGACAAGTAATTATTCAATTACTGATCAACAGCTCCCTCATTCTGAAGGCTCCTCTTCCTTGGAGTCATTGATTCTTCCAGGTTCACTCATATTCCTGTTCAGATAAATCCAAAGATCTTGTTAGCATGTCTACTTACAGCCTCTTATTACACAGTGCATGCCCTGATCCCTTCTAGCTACAAAAATGCTGAACTTGTTTATCATTTTGACAGATACATGGTTAAGCATCAACTGCAACTATGCAATCACTGCATGTTTAAAAAAAGAAAGCTTATTATTCCCCTCCCCATTTTACATATCTTCAATTTGTCTGTAAGCTATTTCACATTGTACTTTCACTCTTCAATGCCCACACTGTGCCAGTAGGAGCAACATGTGAGCCCGTATTTCCATTATAGACCTCTCTTGATCATGATGGCAACTCAGCCTCCACTTTCAGACCTTGTTCTGAAAGCTCCTCATGTATAAAAGGGAGGGGGAAAAGACTTATTTCAAATACACAGGCAAATTGTGTCCACTGCATGACAGCTGGTAGTGTTAAATGGGAGAGATATATATATATCCACTTATGAGTTCTGTCTGCTTTCCAAGATACTGTCTAGGACATGGCAAGACAAGCAGGAAGAACTGGCATGGAACTCTTGTCTTGTGTTTGCCCTCTATGAATTCTGTTGTCAGTGACTTTGCTTTCAAACAGCTTCTCTCTCAAGGAAGGCTTAGCAAGCTGGAAGGGGGGTACTTGGATACGCCACCTTTTCCTTCCTACCATCATGCCTTGTGGAAACGAGGGATGGAAAAGGCAGGAAAAAGGTAAACACCTTTTTCAGATACTTAGCATTGCACTAAAAAAAATGAAATTCACTCAAAGCACATCAGTCCAACACAAGCCTGAAAAGTAGAAAGTGGATAATTTGTTTCCAGGAAAAGCCTGTAGTTGACTGGCAGTGTGTTATTATTACTAAAAAAATATTTATTCTTAGTGTCCAGCTAAGCTAAAATATGGATAACAACAATCCAACAATTAAAAACACAAGTAAGAGACATCGAGGGAGAAGAAGAGAGACTGTTTTTAACAGTAAATGTTTTCTTATATGGACAAAATGATGCACTTATTAGCAAGGAGCACCGTGTAATGCAAGTGCACGATGGAGAATGGTCAACTAACCTTTTTCTAGTACCTTAGGTTGTAAGCAACAACATCTTTGGTTTAAAAATCAAGTGTTCTATTTTCATATTCCACTGGCAAACTGACCCCTGTGTGAGAGGAATGTTTTAAGTGACTTCAACTCTAATGTTTCAGCTCAGTTGAAGTCTGCTCATGCTTACAGTGGCTCAGCCTGAGGGACCACTTTCTTTCCTGAAATCCCTGGGAATTGGCAAGCAGGGCTGTCTCCACTGATACTCCCAAGCCTCTTGCTTCTGCTTCTTCAGCCCCAGAGCGATGAGCATCTCCCCTGAGGGCCACTTTGAATTCCCATTCCAGTCTAACCACAAGGCAATTACCAGAAAATAGGTGTTGAACAAAGAAAGAAACCACCATTAAAATGCCAGTCTCTCCTACCAGAAACTTGGAATACATGAGCATATGGAAACCTAAACAGTGGAGAATTATTATGTCACTGGATATTTTTGAGTATGGTTCTGAAGTGATTTGTTTGATGTGTTTGATGGTTGGAAGTTGCAACAGAACTAAAGCTAAAAAGACACCGTTAAGGGATTACCATGCCACCAAATGCCATCCACCCCAGTTGGATTGCTTGTAGTGCTTGGTGGAGATGGTGGTGCTGAGACTGACAAAACATCTTTCTCACAGTGTTCCTATAATTTTACTTTTTAGCAAGACATGACATTTCCAACAGCTGTACATTGGCACTAGTGCTGCACTTCAGGAGGGGTGAAGGTGCAGTGAAACAAGGTCACACAACTAGTTTTCAGTAGTAACCGACACAATTTTTGCTCAGCATAATGGTTGCTATTTGTGCGAGACTTTAGGAATAGAGACAGTGTTGCCGGAATTTACTACAGTTTTTACAGAACAGGTAATCCCTGGGATTGGGAAATGCTGCTCATAAACTTGCACATACAGTCTGAACCCAAAGGGTCACGATCCACTTGACTTTTAGGTAACATCCAAGGCAAATGTTGACAGCAACTTGCTGAACTGTAACAGAGGGTAAGACGCAAAAGAAAACAGATGTTAGACAGCTGGGCAGTCACACTGGAATAGCCAGATTTCCTCGCCAACGCTGCACTGTGTTAAGGGCAGGTGAGACCTTTCAGCCCCCAGAGCAAGCCAAGAGGCTGCGCCAACACTAAAACCTGCAAAGCAGCCAAAAATCCGAATTACGTCCTTCATCCTGCTTGAGAGTCGGAGTAAGTATCATCACTCAGCTGACGAGGGTCATTATTTTGTCGATTTTGTTAGGCATTTTGTGAAAACGAAGCGGGAAACGAGATGTTTGCCAGCGGCGATGATGGTTAGTGAGCCCCTCCAGGAGACAGGGGGTGGTGAGGCGCGGGCAGTGACCCCGCTCTGACCCGCGCTGCCCGGGGACGGCTCCGGAGCGCGGATTTCCTCAGCTCTCCACACACACGTTTTTCTCCGTGACGAACAAGCCCGGACCAGTGATCCGAGCCTGGCAGGCCGGGCTCCAGGCCAGGGCAGCTCTGCCCTAACATGGCACTCGCTGCCGCTCGGGGCGGCCCCGGGCTCGTCCCTCAGCGAGGGAACCGTTCGCAGCATCCCGCCGAGGGAACGGGCTCCTCCGCCCCGAGGGGCGGGCGGGGTTACGGGCCCTGGCGGCAGCGCCTGGACCACGGCCGGCTCGAAATGGCGCCTTCGCGGCCGCCCTCCCCAGGACAGGATCCCCGGGACAGGATCCCCGAGACAGGCTCCTCGCGGCTCCCGGCCCCGGGAGGATGCCCAAGACCGCTTTGGGAACCGGGGCTCCTTTCGCTCCAAACCGCTCCCGTGAAGGGGCTCCGCCCTGGCCCTCGCCCTGCTGCCAGTGCCCGTCCCTTGCCCGCGGTGACGGGAGGCAC
>VXBA01000883.1:1416944-1457349 GCA_013399895.1 Serilophus lunatus | reverse complement strand
TGCTGGGCCCGGGCCCGGCGGGCCGAGCGCCCCCGGGCAGGGCCGGGCGGCGGCGCGCCTGGATGCCCGCCCGCCTCCGAGTGGGAACGGGCGGGGAAAAGTTTCTCCCGTGCGCGCCCCGTCCCTCCCTCCTTGCGGCCCCGCACAGTGTCTCAGACACACACACGCTCACACCCCTCTCCCGCCGCCAGCGGCCGGGGGGCACTTTTGAAAGCCATTCTGGTTCCACACCCAGCCGCCGCTGACATCATTCCCGCAGGAGGGCGGGCGGAGGCACCGCCGCCGCCGCCAGACGGTCGCAGCCCGGGGAGAGCTGCCCGCCGGCCCGTGAGTACCTCGGGGGGAGCGGGGCCGCGCCGGGGGGAACGGGGAGCTTCGCCGGCCAGGGGAGGAAGAAACCACAAAAAAGGGAGAGGAAAATAAAAATCGCCAGTTTGTTTACTACGAAACGCAGTTTATTTCGGCGCTCGCGCTGCTGAGCCGGCAGTGGGGAGCGGCCCCGGTGTCGAGGAGCCCCGGCCCCGGTCCCTCGGCCCCGTCGGGAGCGGGACGGGGACGGGCCGAGCGGCTCCTCGCCAGTGGCTCCGGGCCGGGCCGAGCCGGCGGAAAGTTCGCGCTCTCCGCGGGATGGTTCCTCTGTGTTCTGGTCTGTACAGAACTCTCGGCGGAGTTCGCGGGTGCTGCAGAACCGTGGGGCTGCTCCTGGCAGCTGGTTTTCCCCCCAGTGGAAGGAAAATATACTTATGTGTAATTCAGTGCAGATTTCGGTTTATGTAGGGGTTTTTTTTTGCCAGCGTTAAACGTTTTTCCACTTGAGTCAAACTGCAGTTTCACTCGCTGGTGGTTTTTATCTGTGTGTAATGTCCCACTGTGCCAGATACCAGACAGGCAGCTCTCGTAACACGGGTTGCCTGCAATATTGAGTATTGAATTTGAGAGGTCAGCTCCTTGTTTGGACATTTCTAGGAAGAATAGTGTACTGCTGCCCTTTCCTCATACACCCGGGGCTTGCTCCTACTCACGGAATGTTGCCAACCAAGAAACTTGCAGCTCAGCCTCTCTCTTAATTTCTTGGCAGGAATACTTTGTTCACACGGTGCAGGAAGGTCTTTTTTTACATGTTTTAATTTTTTTTTTCTCAGCACCTAGGAATAGTATGTAAATGATCACTAATTATTGCAGTTGAGTATCTTAAAAGTATCTTCTGACTTGATATAGGGCTGTGAGGAAACCTACTGAATAGCTCAAAATACACACTGGAATTTCTTTGAGTTTTCATTAGGAATTTTGAAAATAAACAGCTATGGTTGGCTAATCTCCATCAAAAAGAGAAAAAGTAGAACTTCATTTACTTTCAGACTCTGTACATACAGTGCTGGTGTGTTAACTGTAAAATAAGCCTTCTTGCCTGCCTGAGCAGATGTTTTTTCTGTCAAATAAAAATGGTCTGTAATGACTCCTTCCTTGAGACCTGCGCTCAGATGTTGATTTTGAAGGCTCTGCTGTCCAGGAAGGGTAAGGTGGTTCAGGAAAGAGCTGTGTGGCTGCCCTGAAATGCCAGATGGCTGCAGACATGGGCAGGCAGGAACCTACATGAATGGTAAGGGACTCCTGAATTTCAGTGAGAGCAGAAATGTGAATTGCAGTTTGCTGGACAATCCTGCTACGTTTTTATGAGTGTGTGACAAATGAAATGCTGTCCTAGGGAGTGTAGCTGGGGTATAGGTACTTATCACAGCTGGTGAAATCCGAGTGGGAAAAAGGCATATGGAAAACGTGGTCACCAGTATTCAGCGTAAGATGTAAGGACTTCATCTTTGCTTCAAAGACATGGAAAGAAAGAACTCTTGCTCTCCTCTGAATCCCCTTGTGAACTTGTAGAGTTGAATTAGGAAATAACAGTTGGGATACCTGAGGGAAGACTCATCTTTCATGCTGAATAAAGATGTGCACAGATTGTATCATGCCATCTGCATGGCTGACATGGATGTCACCAGGTCAGCTGTCTGCCCAGCCAGGAATCCAGGAATTACTCTGCCAACAGCTGTCAACATTAACTGAGGTGAAATGTAGCAATACCATGAAAACTCCTGGGAGATGATCAATTTCTTGTTAGTTTGCTCATTGGGAAAGGAAAACGGTCTGTTAATATAATTTAAAACCAAAACAATTTACAATCACTAGACAAGACACTACTGGTGTTGTATTATTTATTTTATTTCTGGTCTGGAAAGACTTCTATCATAAGCACACAAACAATGTGGATCCGCCAGTGAGGAAAAACAGTGAATTCTATTTGCTTATACAGATTTAAAATCTTGTTAATAAAGGAAGTTGTTTAACAGACTGAGCAGGTCAAGACTGAAGGCTGCTGCAAACTCATTCTCTTAGACAAGGATTCTGTCTCAGTTGTTACATGCTCTAGTTATTGCTGGCCAACATTGCTTAGAAGAAATGAACGTCTCTGCCTTCATCTTATACCCATGCAGTTGTCCTCTCTGGATTTATTAGCATCTCTTGTTCCACTATTGCCTTGTATTTTTTTCTTACTTCCACTGTCATGGCTTTTATTTTGTTGTCTTGTTTGTCTCAAGGTTGTTTCCCATCTCAAAGTTCCTATGGTGATTAGAAGAATGTTGTACTCACAGGTCCCTTATGGATATTTAGAGAAGCAAGACCTTCCTCCACTTTTTCAAAGTTGTAGTCTGTCTCCTTTCATGATGCTGTTTCCCTGTCCATTTAAAACTGAATTGGATGGCAGCACAAGGAGACTAGACTCTTCCCCTTTTCCCTTAGTGGCTTGAATATATTTTGGTTTTCCACTGGCAGTTCATGGTCCGTTTGTGTCTAGAGCATCATGTAAGACATGACACCACCACATAAATCAGTACAAGAATGTGTTTAATTAAAGAGATAAGTAGGTCTCTGGGGACAAAATATTTTATAGTGCTGGCTGGCAGATGTAATTTCCAGGTCCTACTCCTTGTTCCTGTTGGAAGAAGATGCAGCAGAATGAGGCACTGTGTTATACAGGAACTAATAAGAAAAGAGATTTACTCTGAAGTGGAGCAAACACTTTATGTGAAATCCATGCAGCACTTCAGCACAGCCAAATTTGAAAGTAGAAAGGAATGCACAGCTTTTATTGAAATCACATTGGTCTCAGAGGGAATGCAGGGGAAACATAAGCACAACACTTAGGAATTCCATTCATGGAGCTGTTTGTTAAGGTTTGTTTGGTTTTTGGATGCTCAAAGCAAACCAGTGATCTTTGCAGTGGAGTTTCAATTTTCACTATTTTCGTTGAAAGCTTTCTATGTTAGAAGATAATTCTGTAAAATACAACAAAATATCACGTGATGCTCGTGACTTCATTAGGAAGATAAGCATCTTCTTAGAAAATAGATCTTACTGGGTGGGATTCAAAAGAAAGCCTGATGTCCTGAATTCATCCATCAAAGGGATTATTACTTCTTCACTGAATGGAGAAAATGTAATTATGCCTTTTTATTTTGCCGATGAAGTTTCATGGGCAGGTTTAATGATGGTATGTGCATGCCAGGTGAAGCCTCATAATTTGGGTGTGACCTTAAAATACAACCCTCTGGCTGTGTAGAGATCTTCACAGGAGTCTGTAGGTGGGGCAGAAAGTGGACTGACTCAAATACCCCATAGAGATGGCTATAGGATATATATTTATGCTTTACTGCATGATTCTTAAACACTATGCTCTGTTTGGAATTGCACAAGCTGCAAACAGCCAAGGTGGGCAGTACGGACATTCCCTCAGGTTTTTAATGCAGGTGTTAAGTGTCCTCAAATACCCCAAAATTCTGGCCTTCTTCCGCATAGAAAGTGACCTTCCAAAGTCTCTGGATATCTCTGCTGAGCTGGATGTGCTGATGGTGGTCTCTGCAGACTCCCCCGCTCTCTGGGGCTGGCAGGGCTCAATCCACACAAGCAACAAATCAGCTGCTTAGTTCAAACTCAGAAACAAACCGAGGTCTTGGAGAGGAGTGGGATGTGGAGCCACAGGGAGCTGGCACAACCTGCCCATCTGTCACGTGTCTTTCCCTGGCACTGTGGCTGCTATGGAATGTGGCTCTGTGGTGACCCAGGCCCCCAGCCTGGATCCCCAGATGGATGCCCAAGGAAGAGCAGAGCTGATGTCAGGTAGGCTGGGGTGACAGGGCTGTTTCCATAGAGCACCTGAGTGTAAACAGCTGTACAGTGAATATGCTCAGAAGAAGGGTTAGAAAGCCTTACACCAGGGCTTGTAGTGTACACATGGCAACCTTTCAGTTTTACTCTAATTGCACCACTTGCAAATTAGAGTGTAAAAATGGCATTCTGGAGGTAGGCTGGGTATTAAAAGCCAAATCATATGCTACAGAGTTGCTGTGAAACAAAGCAGTAGTAGTTGTGGAAGAGTTTGCTCTATTTTATAGCCAACTGTTGTACCATCAATAGAAATGTATTTTCACACTCTTGATAGATGATGTGTAAACTCTGAAATAACTAAAACCAAAATTTCTCAACACAGTTAGTCAAAGCCAAATCAAAACAAGCAGTTTGAAAATTTTACAACAGTGAATGCAACACATTTAATTGTTAGCAATTTCCACAGAGCATCTGCCAAAGTTAAAACAATATCAGCTTTCATTTCTGCTGAATTAAATGCATTGGTTTCAATTTGGAAATATGGACCTTTTCTGCCTTTGTTTGTTGGCTAATTAGGTGGAACAGCATAAATCACTCTAGCTGTTCTTTTGTATCTGGAATTATCTCTGAGTAAGCAGCAGTAGACCCCAGAGTCTTGAGATTTGCTCTCTGAACTGTGTTACTGTGTAGTCAGTGCTGTAGGTGTGGATTTTTTTCTTTCTCTTTGTTGACTAAGACTGAGGACACGTTTAATCCTGATTCGAGGTCTGGTATTATACTTGATCTGTCACACCCTGCCCTGCCAATGTATTGAACAGAGACAACCTCGACACTGAAATGTGGTCACACAGTGATTGAGCAGGGGTGAGGCCAGGCCACACCTCAGTTCAGCTATTTGCTCCAGAAGCAGGTTCCCAGGAGGCTTCTCATAGCTTGAATAGCTTATCAGTCCACCCCCATGTCTTTGTCCAGCTCCATGGAATGGCTGATTCCCCAAGCCAGAGGCAGGGCTGTGCCAGCAGGCTGCACAGAGCTCTGTGGTTCCTGACCACTGCCCTTGAGTGTTGGGAGGCAGTGAGAGCCCTTAGGACACCCTTGGACAAGGGGACAGGCCTCCCTCTCTAAAGCTGTGCCACCACCTGAGAAACAAATCCTCCCTTAAAGCTGTTTGTGTGTCGCCATGACCACCCTGTGTTACTGCACTGGCCAACAGTCAGCTCTGCTCCCAGCAGTGCCTGGAGCCTTTGGAGGACAGGAGAGAATTCAGCAGAGTGCCAAGGGCATGGGTATCGTGCAAAAGCCTGTTTGAAAACACGTGGAAACTTCAAAGAAACTGTTGGGGTGGGCTTCACTGGAGTGCAGAACTGGAGGGTCCTCTCAGGACACAAGGTCTGCTGCCCTACTCACACAATACTGGATCACATAGATCCTTTTTTTTTTTGTGGAGGCTGGGCTCTTTTTCCTGTGCTGTGGTGATTGTAAGGTTGTTCCAGAACGTGATAGAGTTATAATTTACATCCTAAATGTGCTCACACCTGATTTATAGCTATATATTTTCATCTGTAAGTTAAACAGTTCTTTTTCCTTCTCTATGTTTGCCTTGACCTGCATGCAAGTATATCCTCAGTCTGTCTTCATCTTTGAAAAGGAACAAGTCAGAACTAGAAGTTCTTGTCTCATTAAGCCCAGGAAAACAAGCTTTTAGTACTTTTAGACCAGTTTGATTGTTAAGAAGGTTTTCATGTATACCACAACTTTATATTTCAGGTTGTACTGAAGCGGTATCTAGTGCACAACAAGCAAAGTGGCTGAACAGAGAGGATGCATTCAACACCTGCATTGATGTGTGCTTTTCTTCATTTTTTAAGAGTACACTTAAGTTCTACCCATACATACTTCAAGTTATAAACATTTTCTAACATGTTTTGCAGGTTTCTTTTGAAAGCTGAGAGAGTGAGTACATGTATTTTTTTGTAAGAAACCAGAAACTGCAGTGTACAAGCAGTTCCTTTTTTTTTCAAATTGCTCCTGGGTTTTCTCAAACAATATGTGCCCTTTGAGAACTGATCTTAATCCATGGAATATATCTTTGATTAAAGAACACTTTTTGTTAGCATTTTCCAAAGGCATGTGATACTCAGCATAAAGTGAAGATGGAAGAGCAGACAGTAGATGGTGCAGGCAATGATTATGATGGGAATTAGAGATTAATTGTAACTCTTTCAAGTGTTACTTAGTGATGTGGTAGCCTACCTTACATACTGTGGGTTGTGTGGGGATTTAGATGCAGACATAGAACATCTTACATCTGAGATTATGATTATCTAAAGTCCAGTTACAAGAAAAAGTGCTTTAGGAAAAAAGAATTATACATAAAAGATTTACTTTTGAGGAAGATGGTTTGTGCTGTTACAGGAGGAAAAACACTTTTTCTGCTGAACACACCTAACCCTCTAAAGAGCACTTTTGAAAAGATGAAGGCTTAAGGACTATCATTCAACCGTGCCTGTAGTCAAAGGTCTGTCAGTGTAGACAACTGACTTCTGTATCTGCTAAATTGTCTTCTCAGCATATAGTGGCTGTTACATTTCTCTTCCAGGTTTTGATGAATGTTTGAATATATCTATCATGAATTTTTTAAGGTTCAGGCTATTTTTTAGGATTTTCAGGTAAGACATCAAAAGGCACATTTTCCTTGTAAGTGACACTTCCCCACCCACGACAGGGCATTGTGTTCCCGTTTTCCCATAGGTCCTGCTGTTTTCCTTCTGCTCAGTCTACCCACAAAGGCTTCATGGCAGAGTGACTTTCCTCTGCAGTGCACACAGCAGGGCCACAGTGCAAGGAGTGGTAGGGCAAGTCTAAACCCAGTCCAGACTTGTTTGCAAATAAACGACTGACAGAGTTACAGAAGTGGCAGCAATGCTGGCATCCCTAGGTCAGAACTTCATTAAAAGCATTCCTAAGAAATTAGAAACATCAGCTTCTTTGGGTCCCTGTACTCAAAGCTAACACTTTGCATTTTTGCTGCAATTTCTTTCTTGGGTTTTTTTTGTTTGTTTGTTTGTTTTTTTGAAGCATATGGAACAGCAGGGTTATAATTTCCCAGACTTTGGAGTTCTGGCCTGATGGCATAGAACTAATGAGGAGGATGGGGTGAGAAGGGAGGAACTCTGGGGAAGATCTGCCAGACCCAAGTGTAAGCAGAGTCTGTTCCACTTCTGCTAACTAGGTAGGGTCTGAGGAGGAGCCTAGATTTAGTGTTTATGAAGTTGATTCAGAAAGAGCTGAAAAGGTGTTTCAGCATTCCCTCACACACAGGTGATGGGTAGGCCAAGAACATGAGCTTGTTCATGAAGTTTCCTATTGCACAGGGACCACCAGCACCAATAGGATGGACAGACATCCAACCACCGGAATAACAAGGTGTTTTATTAAGATACAGGTAGACATTTGTATTAGTCATGGTGCACATGAAAAGCAGACCTCAGGGCTTTGGCTACAAGGCAAGATTTTCTGAAAGCAGCTGGATAAAAACTAATCATACCATGTCTTGCAAGTTTGTCTCCAAGCCCCTGTATTTCATTATCAAAATACAACAAGTTGACTGCTGTAATTGTGCTGGAGGTTGCTGGGTCTTACCACAGCCTGCTGCAACAACAAATCTAGGTCTGGCAGGGTGACTCTACTTTCATTTTCTGCCACTGCGTTAAAAAATCCCTAAGTGTAATTCAAACAGAGCTCTAGAAAACAGTGCAGATTAATTTTTGAAGCATTGCTTTTTTTTTTTGTCTTCATACAGTGGTGGTTGAGTGCAGGGAACATTGATTCATTTCCTTCTGATTTCCTTGCTTTGTGAGGAAGGACTCTGACAAGCAGCCAGAAGTAAGTGAGAGGCTCTTCTCCTTCCACATAGAACAGGTAGCACAAAGAGCTGTGGGCTTGAGTGTGTTCCCTGTGAAATAGTTTTGCTCATAAACCAAAAGAGCTGATGGTATCTGTGCCATCTAGGGGCTCACAGGACACTTAGCCCTCTTCATTCCAGGTTCAGTATCAAGCACAGGCCTGAAGTTTTATGTCATGAAGAACATGCATTGTTTTTCATGCTTAACTTTATACCAGGAAGAAATTGGGTGGCAGCCTATCTGCTGCATAGACTGTTTCTCCTAATTTGCACTTCCCTCCTGGGCCCCCATTCCATATTGCAGAGGTCTGGTCAGAGCCAAACAGCCTCTCTTGGGGCTCTCCTGGCTGGCTGAAGAGATCAGTGGCTGAAGGAGGACACACTGATTCTGTATTGACCCTTAGCTGTGGAACACTCGAGCATGAAAACAGGTCAGGATTTGAATGTACACTTGAACAGGAAGAATAGGTTGGACAGGGTCCAGTTCTACAATTTATTCAATTCCCTGAACAGAGTAAGTGATCACAAACACAGAGACTTCCACATCTGTTGGTAGACCTGTACTGTTAACTCCTGAATTACATTTATAAATAAGACTTTAATAAAAGCAAGAACCTATTTTCTGTGTTGTTTGTGCATCTGTGAGCTGTAACAGTAGCACCTCACTTCATGCATCAGAGAACTATCAATATATTTTTCAGAGATTCCTGGCAGCAAGGCCTTTGCATGCTGTTTATAAACCAACATGCAGTGTTAGCTTTAAGATTAGCACTCCTGTCCTATGAAATATTTAAAGTCTGGTTCCTCAAAGCAAGCCTCCTAAGTCATCATCTAAAATAGAACTGGATTGCTTTAGTTGTGTGTTCTTTTCCAATATGCAGTGATGACACAGGAAAAAAAAAGAAAGTACAAGGATGTGCTGCTTATGCTTTCCAGATTTCTTGCATGTTAGAAGGGTTCTTCTGTAGGTGGCATGGAAAGGAGCAGGGTAGGAGCACAGCAACCCCCAGGGGTGGGAGGACAGTGAGGGAGGTGGCTGTGCTGGGCACCTGTGTCAGGGCAGCCTTGCAGCTTGGGCATGTGGCCAGGTGAACTCTGCAGCAACAAAAAATGCCAGGAAATTGTTCAAAGGATGGGACTAATGTACAGATACCACAGACTGTGAGCATGGTGAGAGCAACAGGCAGCTTGGGGAACGTGTAGGAAGAAAATAGGAGTTTGGATATTACCTGCCTTGTTTTAAGGAATATACTCTAAATTATTTCTTGTGATGTTGGTGTTCCCAACTTTTAAATTAACACAGGCAGAAGGAATAAAGAAACTGGAGCAAGTTGTTTCAACTGATGTAATTATTCCCTTGGTGTTACATTTCCCGGTTTTCTTGTCCTTTCTGTTGTTTCATATTTAGGCATTAGAGAACTGTTGAAATCCTCAAAGCTTTTGCTGGTTTGGGACAAATTCCACCATCTGAATTTATTTCACTTTTGGTTCCAGTTCTGAGAATCACACAAGAATAAAAGAAGATACAAAAAGATACAAGAATAAAAGAAGAAACAAAAGTCAACAGGAACTCTGTTCCTTATAAACCAGGGAATTTGATACAATGGTACAGGCAAAATGTGAGCCAGCTTCTGAGTTCTGTGTCATGAGACACCATGAGATGTGGCACAAGAAGTCTGAGCAAAATGAAATGATTATCATGTAAATCCAAACATGATGCATCACAAGATGACAGACTTCTCATGCTACAAGTATACAATCTTTTTCTTCTAAATTCACATATTCAGACTTAATTATAGAACTGAGGGGCAGAAGAATTAATAATTATGAAGGCTTGCTTTGATTCAGTTTTACACCAGTGACCTCAAGAAGGTTCAGCTGAGCCCAATGCTTGTTGATGGGCCAAAGACCTGCTGTTCTAGTTGAAACATCTCAGCACAGAGAGCAGCAGGTCTGGTAACTTGTTTAGCAGGATCCTCTACCCCTGTTTTTGGGTGTGTCTTTTCAGCACACTAAACTGGGTGACAGGCAGTCTGCACACCCCCAGACTCAGTCTGCACAGAGCAGGAGCTGTTCTGCAGCCATTCCACAGCGTTTCTAAGAGTATAAACCAGGATTGTCTGTGTGGAGATTTTCTCATACATGGACTCAGATGAAGATGATAGAAAAACCTGACTTGATCTTAGGAAGTGAGTGCAGCAGCCCGTGATGGAGGGTAAAGCTTTAGCCTTTCCAATGCAAATGAGCACAGGATAAACATACTGTGTACTATGTGCGTGTTTCTCTGGTTGCCAAAATCAAGTATACACAAACATGACAAATAGCCTGGCAGCAGAGTTGAACTGCATGGGAAGGAATGAAAACATGCGTTGTGGAGATGGCGTTTCAGCTCGAAAGTAATGATAAAACTACTGCTAAGGACTGTCAGAGACAGTGTTCTCATTTTTGCTTGCTGTACTCAGGAGCAGAAAAAATTCAAATAGTCATGTTTTTTGTACTGATGGACATTAAAGAAAAATTTTATCGTAAAGATAAGGCTTTTTTTGCAGGGCTGTATGTGTGTGTATAATTTGATATAGGGCGATCATTTAGTTTTGTAATGTGTTTGCTTAGCACACTACAGAAATGTTGGAAACCCTGGCCTGAAAACCTTATTTTACTGTGCTGTTCTGTGATTGTTGTACTGTTTTATCTTGTATCAAGGTACTTGTCTCTGCATGTCCAGGAAATTATAGCAGAGGCCCTTCTTAGCCACTTCTTGTAAAGCACATGAGGTTTTCCCATGGAAAGTGGAAACTAGTGCTTCCAATAGTCTGTGTTACCGAAAGGATTCAAGAGAAGTGTGGCTGCTGTGTTTATCCTCCCTGTGCGAAATAAAGCACCACTGGAATATTACCCACACACAGTTCTTCTGCACTAATTGGAAAAAATTTTTTTGTTAATGTAACTAGCCTGTTTTCAATGTAATCTGTGCAAATATCCTGCAATTCAACAGCATCTGTGGCAAGCCTGATTACCACAGCAAACCTGGATGTGTTCAGTGGGATTCTCATAACATACTCCTTCTGGATTCAGTGGCAGTCTGCACTTGTTGCTCAGCAGTACCTGTACGTTTCTGCCTTACACCATACTTTGGGAAGTGGCATTAAGTGCTGACACTTGCAATTGAAAGAATCCATGTTGACAATCAAGGTTATTCTTATTATAACCACAAATCGGTTTTTAATGTCACATGTGATGAACTAAGTCAAATTTTATGTTCTCTTTTGTCAGAGCTTTGGTGGAGATTAGTACAGGGAGGTTCCTGAAATAGCTACAGATTGACAGGAGAGCAGAGCTGGAAGGGGCCTCTGGAGGTCTCCAGTGCAGACTTGTGTTCCACCAAGCAGGGGGTGAGTTCAGGACGTCCTGGGCTTTGCTTCAGTCAAGTCAGGAAGATATCCAAGAATGGAGATCCCACAGCCTCTTGGGCCCTGTTCCAGTACTTAATCATGCTCATTGAATATAATGAATACTTTTTTCACAATTGGAATATTCCTTGTTCCAACTTGTGACTGTTGCCTCTAGTCTTTTCATCATGTACTTCTGAGAAGAGTGGTTCCATCATCTCTGTTAGAAGAGATTTTGTTAGTATGTCCAAAAAGCTTTTCTGATATATGTGTATGTGTAAAAGGTATTAATGTGATTCAAACCACTTTGGGAAATGATGAGCAGTATCTGTTGCATCCATATGTAAGGGCAGTGTACATAAAAATCATGAACACCCTGACTTGAGAGCACAGTGTGTATCACTGCAAGCTAGAGAAAGTGAAAAATCACTCTGCTCAGGAAGCTTTTTTTGATCTTACCTGTAATTGAGACTGGTTCATTTAACAACAAGACTTCTGCAACAGCAAGAAGCCTTTTCAAAGCAAGATGTATTAGCACTGATAATAGGGCAGTGCCTCTAAAGCTGCACAGCAGCAAAGGAAAATATTACCCCAGAACTCCCCATCAAATGACAGACTGATACCAGGTTTTACTTGAAGAGTCTGATCTTTTCTATGCATCTTCTTTATATAGATGTTTGCAGAGTCTCATGCAGTGCAACAGTACAAATAGTACAAAGTAAGATTCCCAAATTGACACAATTTAAAAATGTATTTTCTGTTCTTATAAACAACCCCAATATTTTGCAGTATTTTGCATAAATTAAATGAAATGTAAGAGACAATAGGCAGTGAAGAGTGAGACAAAAAAAAAGTTCTTGCTGAGGGAGTGGAAGAGTCTTGAATCTCCAAAGTGAGCTTTTATCTTCTAGGAGTGGAAGAGGATTAACAGTTCCCTCTGAGAGATGAAACCCAGAATTTCTGCCTTGAGAGGGATGCAGATACTATAGTAGCTTCTGTACTGTAGTAACTGCATCTTAGAAGAGGGGACCTGCACTTTGCTTCCTACCTTCAGATCAGAGAGTTTCTCTGGAAAACCTTTCTCTCATTACTCCTTGTGCAGGCTGTGGTGAACCAGGAAAATTCCTTCTTGGTCTCCATGGGGAGGGAAAGTTTCTAGGAGTGATTGAAGTCCACAGATCTTTCTGTGCACTTCTGGGATCCCTGCTCAGGCATGATAAATAGGATTACCAGGTTTTGTTGTCTTTTCCTGGTATTAATTACTTAGAAATGGCCTTTCCTTCCTTTCCCCTGCTGTATTTAATCCCTGTATCCATGTATCTGTGTGCACAGAAGTTGTAGCAGCTCATGAAGGGAGCAGTTGCCAGCAGGTCAGGGGGAAGTATATATAAGATGGCTGAAACATCAAACCTTTTTTACTATCCTTTTTTTTGTAAAGACAAAACAAAAATCTCATTCAATCTTGGCTTTATTTTTGGGTAAAACATAAAAAGTCTTCTCAACAGCCATACATGTTTATCCATCCTGGTGAAACACTTCTGTTTATGGCTGAAAACAGTAGAACAAAAACATTCACTTGATTGAAGATTAAGTGGATTTTTCTGTGCTGACAAGTCTTAATTTTGCAAAATTGGTTTTAATTAGGTTACATTTTTTGGTCTCTTTATGATACTTTGTGTAATAAGATGAAATTGTATTGTTGTTCTTCAAATAATAGTGAGTACAATTTGATTCTCTCTCCTTATATGGCAGATGACCGTTGCATTATTGTCTGCTTAGATACCATCAGTGCAAGAGATGAAACTCAGGAAAGAAACAGCCACAAGACAAGAGGGTGCTGTGCAAAGACTGGTACATTTCACAATGAAAATATTTTGATGTGGCATTATGCAAACCCACAAAATATCTTCTTTTCCTCCTTCCTTCCTTTCATTCAAGCAAGGCTCGATAGAGAGCCATGAATGACATTTCTAGAAGCAGAACTGGATTCAGAGGACCTTGAGTCATAGAACAGAATGGGCTTGTTGGAGGAAATTGCCACTTTCTGTTCTTTGTTGTGGCCAAGAAGGCAAAGTTTAACAGAGAGGAAATGGGAAAGAATACAAACTTCAGTAGCTGCTTTTCCTATTTTAGGATTTGACTTGGCTTTCTCATTCAGCCCTTGCAATTAGGTATGGATAGAAGATTATCCAATGATTTTTCTCAAAAACACTTTAATGCTGCTTGCCTTTGAGCTTGTTATATCACTGTACAGCAGTGGAGATGTAAAGGCTTAGTCTGGAGCTTCCAGTCTCAAATCAATGTGTTATTACACTGTATTTGTTGAAAGTTTTGCAGAGTAGTTATATTTTGACCCAATGAGAATGCCAATAGAGCTGCTTTAAAAACGCTGTCAAAGTAGTCCTTTTATTTGGTTAAATAATCCATACAGTTCATGATTCAAGTAAATAGGAGGAGAGAGAGGGTTGGACATGGAAAAAATCATGAAAGTCCTGAAAAAAAACAAACATAACTGCTCTTTTGTCAGGGTATTTGCTGTGTTATGGGAATGGGATCAGTTGGCATAAGAGAATGTGGCCAAAGCAAGAGAAGGGGAGGAACATGCATTAATGTACTGATGAACAATAACATGCGGAAAATGCACAGAATGGTGCACCTTAAATGCAAAAAAAAATCTGCAAGACTGCATATTCCTTATACAGTATAAATGAATTGGTAAGCATTTCTATACCTAGATATACTAAGAAATTGCAGGTTTTAATGCATTGGTAGTTTTCCCTAACTTACTTGTTATGTGCCCACAGATTTCCTGGGGATTCCAGTGAAACAGTTTCTGGTTCTTTTGTGTATTTTTTTTTTCCAGTGACAAAGTGACATTGTAATAAGTGAGTTAGAGATGAGATAATAGGCAGCCTAGAGAGAGTGTTAAGTGACTGAACATAAAACAACTAACTGGATTATTACATGACTAATGAGTTTATTCAGCCCTACCAGTTGGAGCAATGTCATGAAGAAGTGGTAGTCATCAGTCATTATTCAATGGATAAAACTTTTAAGTATATGTACAAAGGAGATGAGACCTAAGTTACTAAATCTAGGACGTACTTCTTGATGCCGTTAATTTTGTTCTACAAACATCCTTTTGAAATCTGCTTCTTCCTACCTTGAAAGGATGGTTGAAACAAGACTTTACTATAGCCGGTGGATATTCTAGGACCATGTGCACATGAGGGTGTAATTTGAAAAGAACTCTAAAAGCCAACACGAAGTTTTTCCTTCCTTGCTGGAGAAGCACAGAAAGAAACTTCCCTGTATGTTTATTCTGTGCAGCCGTCCCGCTGGAAGGTTGCAAAATGCACCTCTTGGCTTCATTTCAAATTGTGATTCATTTTAACACCAGTGCTGCTGGTTAAGTATCTCTGGAGACAGAACATGTGCTGTGGACTCAAACTGCATCCAGTGTTCCTGACTCTTAACACCACCTCACTATGAACTCCACTGATGCTGCCCTTGACTGCTCACAGGCACAGTGAAGCAGTGGATTTGCAGGTTGATCACTGATAGCTTTTAAAGATTGTTCACATATGCCCTTGTATTTAACAGACTGATCTCAGACTGAAGCCTCCACCGAGCAAGGATGTTGATTCTTCTGGCATTCATTATCGTGTTTCACATAACCTCAGCAGCACTGCTGTTCATCTCAACTATTGACAATGTAAGTGCCATTTCTTCTTCTCAAGCACACAGAGATTTCTTGGCTTCATAAAAATTGAGTTTGTCTTCTGTAGTTGTCTTCAGCTTGCTTATTGAAAGCATGAAAGGTGGAGCTATGGGACTTGGTTGAGCTAGATATGAGGGAAAGGGAGGGGGAAATCTGCTGTCCTTTTGTGTCAAGTACTGGAAGGCAAGCAGCTCATGATTAATGTGTGGGGATAATGTCAATCAAAGTGTGTTTTCCCTCAGAAATGATTGTCCAAGATGCCCAGCTAAATCACGAGAGACCATGAATGTATCTGTGTCTGTTCAGTTGAAGCAGTTTCAGCACAAAGTTTTAGAATAATTCACTGTATTCTTTTCAAATTTCGATTTTATATTTGTGACCAGAAAGAATTTACCTTCCAATATTTACATCTAGTTTTTAATTGAATTTTGCTCTACCCAAAACAGCCCACTATCCTGATCAGTATTCTATGCACTGGACTCTTTCTTTCTCTGAGAGGTCTGGTGTATGTACAGGCTTTTGGGATTAAAAAATAGGCTGCTGAAAATACTTTACTGTTCAGTGGTTTGAATCCCATAGTCATTTCCAAGACGATGCTCTAAGTGAAATGATGTTATCCACAACTTTTTACAGTGTGTTTCAGTCAGCTGGTTGATACATTCCATGGAGGGAGGTCATTAATTGAGCACTAGAACAGGTTGTCTTACCCTGCTCCTTTGAATACTTGGAAAGTAAGGACAGTGTTTAGTTCAAATCTGCTACAAACAAAACAAAATACTACAGAAATAAACCCCCATGCACTCTGCTTTGTGTCTTTAGCTTTTAAACAATTGCAAACTTTACAACCATCTTCTTTGAGTCAGAGGCTTTTAACAGTCATGAAAATAACTCTCAAAGATTCTATAGGGATCAGAGCTGAAAAATAATATATTGAACTTTGACTGTAAAAATCCAAATGAATGGCATCCTGAGAAAGTCATGCTTTTTCTTAAAACACAGCATTCCTATTACATGTATGCCTGCTACCATAATATATCATAGTTTTTACTGCAGTATTGTTTGCAAAGCTGCACAGTAAGCTGTGAGGTTTCTGGAATGTCTAAGCAGCAGATCCTACCAGGAGTCATATTTAAAAGTCATATTTTGCACAACTCTAGTCAAAACAAAGGCCTGGGTAGCTATTGCAATGGGAATGGGTTTCCTGAGGAAATGCCACTTGTGTGGAGTGCTTGTCGTTTTCCAGGCTACTGTAAAAATCTGCTCAGACACTGCAGTGCCTTTTTGCCTTGAATGTTAAACCTCAAACCAGAAATACCACAAGAAGATCTTAATTTGTCATCAGCCAATACCAGCCATAGTGTACAGACTGCATTTGTCCGTTGACAGCAGAGCTATGTTACATTGAGACTAATCAATTTGTCAGGATCCAGAAAATTCTTAAAGGACTTCTGTTTCATAGATGTATACCCTGCTATTTCCTGCAAATTAGCAAATGCTGTGCCTTCAAAGAAGTGTGCATCCTAAACAGGGGACATCCTAAAGCAGATCTTGTCTAGGTGTCTTAGGGAGTGAGCAATCACTGACTATCCAGAATTTTTGCCCAAACAGTAGAAATCTCTTGTGCTTTGGGATGTTTAAAATTCCCTTTCCTGTTTTACAGAGGTCTGAAATGAGAATGACATGTTGGCAATGATATACTCTTCATTCCAAAATGCCATCAGATTTCACATTTAGTTTGAGTGGTTAAGTATCAAAAATGACCAGAAAATTGTTCCAGTTCATGGACAACTGATGGACAACTAAGGAGTTTTGTGGGCTTTTTAAAATTTTTTCACTATAAGAGCCCTTTACTTTTATTTTATAGGCCTGGTGGGTAGGAGATAACTTTTCTACAGATGTCTGGAGAGTGTGTTTCACGAATAGTAGCACCTGTGTGGCCCTCACTGATCAGTTCAGAGGTGAGTGTTTTTCCATGCCTATGTCTCTGTTCCTTTAGCAGATCTGGTGAAATTGCTATGAAATTTGCAAGAACAATAGTGTAACTGTTTCAAAAATCTGTATGCTCTAAATGTACAGATCTTCAAAAAACTTTAATACTGATTTTTCATTTTGGAAAAGCAACTGTTCCAACAGTTTCTGCGAGAGGAAAGCAGAAGGAACTGTGTGGTGCACTTAAAAGATTGAGTGTGGATATGCTGTCTGGTTCCATCTCCCTGGATAGGACTGTCTCCAGGTCTGGTGGGAGGCTGGGGTGTGCACTGTAAGCCATTTGGGACAGTGGGCAGTTTCGCTGTGCTTTTAGTACATTGATGGTAGCAAAGGATGTGGTGTAGGAGAAATAGTCTCTTTAGGAGTTTTATTCAGTTTTATGAGAAGCTTTTAAGAGTCCTCAAACCACTGGCTGCATTAATAACAGGGGAACAGGGAAGAATCACCCTAAGGCAATGCACACACAACTGTTGGCTGTGTCTGCTGAACTGCTGCTTACAGAACATAGCTCTGCCCCTCTCATTGAAGGAGAAGCCAAAGAGAGAAACTTTTTAATCAAGGCTGCTTTTATTTTCACAGAGTATCAATCAATTCAGGCTGTTCAGGCTGCCATGATCCTGTCTACTATTTTCTGTTGTGTAGCATTTCTGGTTTTCATTCTTCAACTCTTCCGTCTCAAGCAAGGAGAAAGATTTGTGTTAACCTCAATTATCCAGCTCCTGTCATGTGAGTGATTTTTCAACACTTGTGACTTTAATGATGTTTTTGTGAAAGTAGGAAAGGGAAGGGGAAAATCATTTCAAAAAGAATGAGCTGCTTGAGAAATTTGTAGCTTATCTTTCATATTTGTTTAAACTGTGAACACTGCATTCTGTAATACTGAGCAGTTAAAACATCACTGCCCTGAATAAAGTAATTTAAACTGAAGGGAATTTTGAAGGGAATTAATTTGAGATTCTGAACTTCTTGAACAAGTTAAATAGCTCTGTAATGGTTACAGGCAAGTACTCCATTTTTTGTCAGTCTTTAAAACTATGCAGATGTTCAGAATCATTTTTTATTCACTGCAAGTGACAGAGATACACAACAGCACTTCAAATTTAATCCATGCCAAAGACTGAAAATATGTGCTGAAATGCTTCCAGGTTAGTCTGAAGATGGAAAACAATTGTCTGCAAAGAAAGGACATTGGTGGAAGCAGCTGACAGAAGAGACAGTGAATAGTTTTTATGTATATTGGTAATATTTTAAGACACTAAACTTTACTATTTTCTTCCTCCCCCAGGTCTGTGTGTTATGATTGCAGCTTCCATTTATACAGACAGGCATGAAGAACTGCACCAGAGCCATGAATATATGATGGAAGTCTCTAAAGGCCAATATGGCTATTCCTTTGTCTTAGCCTGGATTGCCTTTGCCTTTACCCTGATCAGTGGGGTTATGTACTTAGTATTAAGGAAGCGTAAATAAATGTCAGCAGCTAGTTATTTCTGTCACTGCAGTACAAAACCAAATTCCAGTAACCATTTTGTATATAATCATTTACATGGTTTTGTAGTAAAGGTATTGTTTCTCTAAAAATGTACTGTGTTCTTGATATGAAACAAATCAAAAAAGAAAAAAAAAAAAAGGCAGGTGAAATGGAATCCCTGGCTCCTACAGGTCAGGGATCAGAGCAGGACAGAGCCCAGTTCTATACACACTATCTCATCATAAATGGTTTTCCCATTACTAGACATTAACAGTTTGCTCCTGGCCTCTAGTAGATTACAAATGAAGTCCATGCAAATTAATTTATAAGCAATGTTCTAACTATATTCCTGAATCAGATATATCCCTTCAGAATGTGTTAAATATAAGGGGGTGTAAAAAATGAGACCCAGATCACAATGAAAAAAGCAAAAATTCGAAACCCAAAGCTGCACTCAGAGCATCTGTCCTGGCACAGGACCAGTGTTCTGCTCTTTATAATGTGCAGTTAAGTGTCATCAAGTTTTTATTAAAACCACTTGCTTGCAAAAGTAAACAAGTCCTTTTTATACTCCAGCAAATGTTTCTCTTGATTCCCTTTCCCATTTAGTTGAAACACACACAGCCTTTGGTGGGAGAACTTACCAGCAAATTCACTGTTCAGCTGGGACTGGCACAGTCTGAGCAGTTCAGGAATACCCCACTCAAGTCCTCAATCCCTGTATTTTTGCATTGAATGTAGTCTTTCTGGAAGGGAGAAAAGGGAAACAAAAAAGCATTGCTGTGCCTTCACCTGCAGGTTTCTAAGCAAATTAATGATCAAGCAATCCCAAATGTTGGTTTTTACAGGCAAACTCAGCATGTTTATTGCACTAGGCTTTTATCACGTAGTGATTTCATGGTTAATGTGTCCTTTACAACAGCACTCCCCAAGTCTGCCCATTAGGAAATTTGCCTTTAAAATTACATTTTAAATTCCTTTGGGGATTTTTCTAGAATTAAACACTACTACTAAACAAATCAGAGTGAAATTACTATGCTTATAATCTAGACTAGGTTTTCAAGATAACATGACTTGGTTGTTTTTATTTTTCAGTAATTTTGTGAGCACAATCTGTCCTGTAATACCAGGCTTAACTACTCAGCAGTAGAATACTGGCTTTGGCTAATGGTGATTTTGGAGTTGGGAGATCAATGTGAAGAATGAATGAAATGGCCTTTTCTGGTTAGTCACAGCTTTGATGCTTAAGCACAGATTTGACTTTTAATTTAAAAGTTCTAACCATTTTTTTATTTCAGTATATTCACTACAGCTGGCCCAGTACCCTGGCCATAAAAAAGTAAATATGTTTTGCATGAGGTATTGCACTTAAAGTAGAACAAATTCAGTATCACAAAGTAGTGTAGCTTTGCTGAAATTAATATGATAATGAACTACCTGATTCCTTCAGATTTATCCCTGATTTATCACAAAATAAAAGATGCATAATTGTATAGGAACTCTCTCCAACATAAGTATTAGATCATACAGTTCCATCTTCATTCCTTCAACATTCTAAAATGCTTTGGCATGTGCTACTTGTCTTTTGTGAGCAAAGAAAGCCCAACAAGACTGGTAAAAAATAAGGATGAGCAAGCAGGACCACACAGTAAAGTAACAGTAAAAACCCTTAACAGTTTGAAGACAATCCCCAGTCTATCATGATGTCAGTAGTATGTCAGGCTTTTTTCACCTCTTAGAGGGAGTGTTCTGAATTTCAAGAATTATTACCCTTCTTTTTAAAAAAGTTTTTCTACAGTTTGCTGAACACATTTCAGGTTCAAGCCCTAAATCTTTGCTAGCAAGCAGAATTTTTCCTCTGTTAAGTAGATGCAGGTTTAAGGATGAAAGCAGCTAGACTATTAGCTAGACATTTTACTAGATTTATTGAAATATGGAAAATTCTTATGCAAATATGGGTTAAAACTGCCATACCTAGAGGAGAGTCCTGTAAGATTCTAAGTTAAGCTCTTACGCCACTGACTTGCAGGGATGTTTCAGTTTCTTGCCTTGATCACACTCAGGTCATTTACAGAGCAAATATTTAAATTGAAGACGTAGATACACATGAACACAAGAGTTTAATTCCACAGTAAAAGCTCTGTCCCTTTAATTAGAAGTGAAAAGCACACCAACATTTGCTCTCCACTTGTGTACAAACAGCAGCATAGGCACGATGCCACATAGGACAGATATTCAGGAATGTTCTGCATAGCAAAACCACAAATACCAACCCAGTTTGAACTAGAGTTTTAGCAGGACAAACATACTTTATGATAATCTTTCTACTTGATATGCCTTTAAAATATACCATTTTCTATGCTCTATATATTCTGAAACTGTACATGAAAATAAAATTAATTCACTCTTGTACTGTAATAGCAAACATTTAGCAATCTGACCTTGTCTTTAAGCTTGGGATATATTTATACAATGTTGGATGAGAAATAGTTGAGTATTTGTGTGAACAGGTAAAATTAAATTCTTCCTGCCTGTACTAGAACCACAAGTTATTTTTGTCCTTTGTTGAAGACCTTTCAGGATAAGCAGTGTATTGAAACTAAGTGTACGGTGTCAAAACAACAGCTACTGAGTAATGTAAGATCCACAGACACTCTGAAATGTAGTTTATTTGTAGGGCCTTTGTTGTTTTTCATCATTGGTAAAAACAGCTGTGTATTTAGGATGAGTGTCTGGCCATGTGAGCAAACGCCAGTTCTGCATCTGCTCTGGTCCCAGCTCAAGATGTGCACTGAGGTGGGAACAGCACACATGGGTTTGTACAGATCAATTCAAAACATCTCCCCCAGCTCCCTGGAAATAATTTCCCAAACCTCATAAAACTTCTCCCTTCTAATCACAGTGAACAAAAAGGGAAAAGCCCAAACTATTAAAATGTTCCCTAACAGCAGTGAATCTACCTTGACATTTTTTATCCATCAAGTAAGCACCTGAAGTACAGGAACAATCTTGGGAAAACAATCTAGAGTATTTATGTCAAGATACTTTTTCTGTCTTTAAAAAACCCCTATTTTCATTATGAATTCTATCCAGGACAGGAGGAAATGCAGTTGTACATTACTTTGCTATGAGATAACTTTAAAAAACCAAAGCACTGTAAGTGATAGGATCTGTGCTGCTTAGACATTAACTATTTTTTTACCCCAACTCCATCAACAATTTGTTTTGTTCTTAATGTGTTCAAAAGACTGGACTGCAGAAATGCTCTTATCCTGAGCATCATGGAAACTTGTGCCATTTAGCTAAACAGACAAAACTAAAGAATCCTTCCCATTACTTCTAAAACCAGGAATAAGATGAGCCCACTACCTTTCCAAACACTAAAGAGAGCTCAGATCCCTAAAATCATACTTCATCAATGCTAATGAAATAAAGAAAATATGAAGCTGAAAATTTTATTGTATTTTTAATTTCTACCATAAGTGCAAAGTAGTAGTACTACTCTGAAGTAGTAAAATGAAAGAAACATGGAAGTACATTAGTTTTAAAGGCAACACTTCAAGGCTATAGACTCAAGTTTACAAAATTAATAGAATAGCATAACAGACTGTAGCAAGAATGAAACATGAGGAAATGGAATACTACTGTACAAATAACACTTTAACTTGAAACTCACTGCAACTAACTGTAGTACTGAGTAGCAGAACCTTAGCAGACCACTTGGTAAGGTACTCTGGGTCTCCTGAAGAGTTTCCTAAGTAGTTACAGATTGTGTATCATAAAATGGTCTGTGACATCCACATAGATCATTTCACTGAATAATACTTTTGGGGATGATAACCTGTGAAAAACAGTAAGGCACTGCAAGTTCCTTATTTTCCCTATTCCCGTCTGATGCAGAATTATTACTAAGGTTTTAATGTAACAGATAGGGGTGGTAACTGCGTCGGAAGCACACGTTGGTTCAGTTTCTCCAAGGATTCAAGGCAGTGCAATCCCCTTTCGATTTTACACAAAAGCCTCTTCTAGTTCCAGGATTCTGAGGAGGGTCTTTGAATTCTTCAACAAACTCTGGACAAACGGGATCCTTGGCAAGATGTGGATCCTTGGAGGAAGATGAGGAAATAGCTTTGAAGTCTAGGCACCAAAACAAGCAGTTGTTAGTGTAACAACAACAATAAATAAGCTGCTCACACTACTTTGTATTCATACTAACTTAGCTTCATGTGAATATATACCCTGCATTGCTACTGTCCATTTCCAGACTAACAGCCCAGATTACCTGCTGTTCATATATTAATATTCAGTATGTTGCTGACATTTGGTTTCTATCTGTCCAGGAAGATTTTCCTCAAAGTAGGAAACGCTTCTCACACACTACAAGGAACAACTTAGAACCACAACCTGGGTGCTGTCTGGAATGCTGAAGAGGTTACTTTTGCATCCACAGGGGTATTACTTTGGATCATTAGTCCACTGACTGAATTTCTAAAGGGAGGGGGGTCCATGTGTGCCTTTATTTCCTTCCCAATAAATGTAGCCAAAAAAGTCACAAACTTGTGCATGTACTTACACATTGCACAGGAGAATAAAATTGCTGGTGCCTTCATGGGATTCAACTGCTATAATAAATGTCAACAGGTATGAAATAATTCCAGACCAGATCTTCAGACTACTAAAAATACCCAGACTAGATCATATGGTACAGATTTTGGTCTATTTTATTGCTCTTGAAGAAAGCTTTTGTTCAATTTCTCTTAAAAACCCTAAATGTGGAACCATTTCTAAAAAAGCCATTTCATTGCTGTCATAATGCTGAAGTACAGAAAACTTCATTTAAAGTAGGTTCATATTGTTAAAAAGGAAAGAGGAATATAATGTATGCACTGTTTCACAGACTCAATCTTCTTAGTATATTATGAGCAAGTAGAAGAAAAAGTGCCATATTCTCCAGGTTTTTTTTAATATTACTTTAGGTATTTTTATTTGCTTTTTAGCATGAAAAGCGAACTTAAAGTATCAGTACTGAAGAGTTAGAACTGTTTTGGATGTTAAAAGCCTAAAAGATCTTACCGTAGAAGTTTAAATCCTGTTGCCAAATAATGTTTTTGCACATTTTTAGGCATGGCAGATTTGGAGGGGAAGGGAGGGAAAGGAAGGGAAAAGAGAAGAAAGGAAGTAAAAGGGGAGGGATGGCTGGAACAGGTTTTGGGTTTATTTCTGACCATGGTATCTCCTGGCATCCCTTGCTTCTGGTAGAAAGAGGTTTTACTGTTCCAATCTCGTTACAATGGAGCCTCCTGGTGGCCAGAGAGAAGCCTTCTCCTTCAAAGCCCAACTGTTCAAAACACTGTTCCTTTCCCACTTGGAGAAGTCTTTAAAAAGCTTAATTTTATATCAAGCTCTAACCACTCTGCTGAATGCAAATCCACCATTTAACCTTGGCTTTGGACAGTGAAAGGTCCATTTTGGAGTGGGCCAACTGCCAACTGAGCCAACCCCTGATTTCTTCTCACAAAAGCCACCCCTGCAGGGCCTGCAACCAAAACCTTGGCAGGCAAACCAGCACAGCAATGGACATGGAGTTCTAATTATACAGAATTATCTTCTCTTTAAAGTTACTAAAATTTTTACCTGGTTATACCTCAGGCATTACATCCAGGGAGATGCTGAAAAGTAAGTATTTTTCTTTTACCTTTACTACAACTGTGGCTTTCTTCTTTTAGATGGATCCCTTTGAGTTTTCTTTCCTTCATCACTTTGATAAAATAAGACAGCATTTCAGTGGAAGGTTTCTCCTTTATCAAAAAGTACTTAGCAATTGGCAAATGGAACACTGTTAGATTTCTCACAACAGAACTTTATTTTAAAAATGAAAAGTTATATATCCAAAAGTTCAAGCAAGTAAAAACTTGACGGTCCACAGCAAACTGTTTAGAACATCATCTAATTGCTCGAGGACATTTCTTAAAAGGTTTCACACTTAAACCTTAATTTCTTGCAAAAACATCAAAATTTAAAATTTGAGGCTTGCAAGCATCTTACTGGACCTTATCCTGTTTCATGCTTTGGTTCAAGTTTTTGGGAAAAGGCCAAGACAATATAAAACTGATTTTGTAAAACATGTGAAAGCCTTCAACAAAAGACAAGACCCCATGTTTGTCACATACAACTCTTATACTTTTAGATGTCAAAGAACAAAACTACTTAGACTCTGAAAACTTTTAAACCAGTGTTTCTGAAGAAAATGAAATTAAATATATGATCTGCATGAAATAAGAGCCTGATAATTCACAGAACTACTTCTCCCATAAGATTAGCTAAGAGAATTTCAGCACAACAAAATACAATCATGCTAAGCACATGAGAAATTCTTGTTCTTCGTAACAATCAAATGTCCTCACAAAAAAAGATGCAATTTTATCACATTAGTTCTAATGTATCAATATGTCCCGGGACAATGCTCATGTGTTCACAGCTATGTTACTGACATTTTTATTTTTCTTCCGTATTTTAATTTCACTGCCTAAGGAAGTGATTTGCAACTTGCAGTTCTTGTCTCTGATGAAACTGGTGGCCTAGAGCTGATCAGCTGATGGAAGGGAGGAATAAGCTGTCAGCAGCTCTAACTTTGTAATACAGGGCTCAGGCCCTTCACTATGAAAATCCCAGTGCCTCTCCAACAGGACAGCATCAAAACAAGACGTGTCAACCCACGTGGTGTCTGTGTTCTCCTTTGAGTCTGTTTAACCAAAAAACCCCTATGTTGTAGTCTAAAACTGAAAAGAAATTCTCCAAGGATCAGCCAATATAAGGGCTCTACATATTTCTCTTCCTAATGCAAGCAACAGCAAGGCAGCTGTCAAAGCCAGGAGGTTGCAGTGCAGACATTCAGTCCTTTACAGTAGGCACTAATGCCCATGTGAGCATGTGCATCACACCTGAGGAGCAGCTGCCATTGACAATACTCTCTCCTGAGATGCTATCACAGGTTTAATAAGTCTCTCCAGCTTTGATGCTTTCTTCTGCAACAGAAAACAAGCACAGTAGCAGTTAAGAAACACAGTTAACCTGAAATAAGGAATTTATGTATTACTGTCATATGAAGAGTAGACAGTGAAAGAACTGCAATCATCAAAGGCTAAAACTAGGAACTACTGTTAACTTACCTTTATATCACACAAAATGAAAAATTTGCATACTTTTGGGGTACTTTTATGGTACTTTGAGGTACCATAATAACCATATGTGATTCACATGCAAATATTCACAGTTATGCAAAGAAACTTACCAGTAAAGCTTTAGCTATTTCTTCATGGGATATTGTGCATTCTAGTTGTTCGACTCTTCTCTTTAAACTTTCTAGTTTTTTATTAAAGAAGTCAACATTGAAATCCATCTGCTCATCAATCCTAAGTCTGACCTAGAATAAAGAAATGCTGTGTTTCAAATCTAAAAATCTAAAACCACTCTGACTACAGCTGAGAATTAACTTCTATTTTCCAATACAGCTCTTCTTTCTCCCTCTTTTTGCTCCTTCAGACATCCTGCTACATCTGCCAGTCTTTCCTCTCCAGCTCCAATGCAGACAGGAGGAAGCTTTGTACTGGTAGAAGGTGCTGTCCAATGAACGATTAAGTATCTCTTATTATTTCCCCTCTCCCAAAGACTTCTGGCAACTCATCAGTGAGTTCAGAAGCCCCTGCATTCTCTCCTTTGTGTGTGCACAAGTATTTCTTTCCAATCCTGCTGATTGCCCGCTCATTTTTCACTCAAGCCTGGCTCCTCAACCTTCCTATGAGCACCAAACATTAACTAAGGTCTGTGTCCACACCTCCTCTACTTTTCCTCCCACCTTTCTACCCAGAAGTACCTTTGTATCATCAGGGACTGGCTAATGGGTAAGGCGTTGGGAATCACCATTCCATCACCATGGAATTCATTTTCATGGAAAAACGTGCTGGAATTGAGATGCTTCAGTGACATACAACAGCCACAACAATGCTCTAGGCAGTATATCATTATTGAACTACTGGAGTTCAAGCCACATCACCAGAGAGTAATGAAATCCTGCTTTCTACTCAACACACTGGGTGTATGACAGCAATTTCAAGACACTTGATCAGTGTTTAATTCTTAGTTGTCTCAGAAATTTTTTAAGGATCAAGGGAATGCAAGTGGCAGTTTTTCCCTTAACTGAAGCTGCATAAAGGGTTCAGAGGTCTCCTATAGACACTGTGCTCCTTATTTTAGGTCTCCAACAGTAGCAGCTGATAAAAAAACTATTCACTTAAAATGGAAAGGAACTAAAGAAGAATTTTCATATGTTCTCCATAAGTGGAAATCATTATCCCTCTGAGTAATTCCTCTTGTTTGTATATTCTGGAAAGTGCATAAATTCATGTTGTCTAAAGCAAACTATCAAATGCATGAGCACACTTGCAGCCTAACACACTTTCAAAAAGTTAATAGTCAGATCCACTCCCAAATCAATTATTACTTCACCTAAAACATGGAAGAACAGGATGCATTCATATGTAAACTTCGTTTTCTATACCAATCCAAGTAGTTCAAAATTTGGTTAAGTAGAGAACGCACTCAAAATAACTTCAGTATTTTCCCCCCTCCAAACACCTATTTGCATTCTCCTCAAAAACAGTTACCAACATTTGCTGATCTAAACCACCAGTCCCCACAAACAGACTTCAGTTACAGAGTGCTCACATCTGTTTGAAAGAACATACAAAGCAATTCCAACACTCCAATCACTCCAATCACTGCACGGTACCTTTCCCGTAAGACTTTCTTCCTTTTTCAACATTGTACAAATACTCTCTTTCTTGATTTCATCTGAAATCTCAGTACATTTACCCTGGGAACTTTCTTTGCTTACTGACATTACCCACTTGCTTGAGTGTCCCCTGAGGGAAAAGAAAAAAACAAAAAGCCAACATCAACCTTTCAGACTTATTTCTACATTACGACATAAATAACTACAATGGAGGGCAGTGGAGGGGAGAGTTGTATAATCCAAATCACTGTTGTTTCATCTAAATTGCTGCAGCAGTTTGATTTGGCAATAGAAATTGGGACATAATATTTTGTGCAAGGAGAAAAAACCCCAAAACCTCAGACAAAAGTGTGCAGAGAGGGAAGAGGAGGACAGAAATGACATCAAGTTGCTGCTATGAGTTTTCTCACTACTAAAGTACATTGGATAGCTGTTGAGAGCTATTTTATCTCTTCTTTTTTTCCCCTTTTCCAGGGACAGAAACATACCCTCTTATCTTGAGACAAACAAGGCCATGCTTTTTTCTACTGGAGTAACACCCTACTCTGGGCCACTGCCTCTCACCTGTGTTTTACTTAAGAGCTTTCTGACATCCAAGAAAGCCCCTTCCCAGGAACAGGGACTCTTTAAGCCTGATCAGCTGAGAAGTTGGCCACACAGGCATGTCAGAACCATCCTCAACTGAGAAACACTCTTTCTTACCACCAGCAAATGAAATGTCTCTCCTCCTACCCTCTTTTTATTTAAAACATACATTTCATGAAGAGAATTATTCTCTAGGGTTTTTAGTGAGATAATACTTTCTAGTCAATATCAAAGCAAGGAACTAGTAATCATTCAAATTTAAAGTTACTATTAAAGCTTTTTTAAAGCTAACTATTTAGCTTTTTAAAAGAGACCAAAACCATAAGCATCCTTTAAAAGGGGTATTTTGCTTAAATCTATTCCCTTATGCATAAACACTGTGTAACTGAAACATAAATTAGACAACAAAGCTTACAATTGTGGAAAGCAACAGTATTACAGTTGCAATACCAAATAAAAGCAAAGTTGAGAATAACGTTCTGATTTTGCCTCAAACCTCCAAACTAATCTGTTACCATTTTATTCCCTAGTCTATTGTTTCAGATTTGCTTTTATGTATTTTATGCACAGTTGTCCATATCCGTTAAGCCCTGCTAAGGTTAAGGTTCTGTCACAGACATGAATAAAGGAATCAACTGCAAGCCCCAGATCCAAAAACTACTTCTTCCTAGGAAACTTGACTTGATAAATTAATTGCTGATGCTTGAACACAATTTATTCTGACCTCTGCATTCAGAGTACATTGAGATATTTAATAGTAGATAAAATTAGTATTAACAAGATGCCCCAAATATTTCCATAGCATAGGTTGCTTCTATTTTCCACACGATTGAAAAATAAATAACTGAGAAGTTAGGAAGACAAAGATAAGCATTCAGAGATGCTTGGTCTTCACTAGGTCACTTGCTCACTTCCCCAGCCCATGGGATGATAAACGATATCTGTATTATCCCATCTGTTCAAAGTCTTGACACTGGCTGGAATTCCACAACCAGATCAGTCCATTTAGGGCCTTACAGAAATGGCAAAGTGGAATCAATGTGTCAGAAGGCTTGAATGTCCCATGCTGAGGGGTTAGAAGCAAAATGTTTGATTGACCTCCTGAGATTACTCATTATGCAATGATTCTATTCTATATGCTTCAGTCCTTTCTACACAGTCTATGTCCTTAGTGCTTAGACCAGGCTTGTGAGGAAACCTTTAGGTGTTCAATGTAAACTATCTGAATTAGATCACGGTTTGGGAATGGGAGTGAAGACAGAGAAGACAGCAAACCAAACTCATCTCGCTGAGGCAGTTTCCTCGATCTCCAGCCAACGCCACAGCCGCGTTCCCTGCACTGCAGCGGCCCGGGGGTTACAGTGGCAGGGCCGGGTGCTCTGCTGGCCGGGGTATCTCGGCGCTCGCTTCCAGCCTCGGTGATTCAGTGACTCCATAGAATGAGGCGACTGTTCCATAGGCCGGGGATGGTTCTCCCTGTCCCCTTTGCCCGGGGGCACGGGGGAGCCGGGCCGGGCCGGGCCGGGCACCTCCGCGGGGCAGGAGAAGGGAAACCCGACTCCCCCGATTTCCCTGGAAGTCACATGAGCCGCTGGTTAAAAAGTGGATCTTTACCTTAGCCATGGCCATGAATTCCTACCTGTAAGAATTCTTTTCAGTGCCAGGATGAGGAACAACGGCCACAAACTGAACTGCAGGAAGGTTCACCTCAACGTGAAGAACTTTGTGTTGCGGGTGGGCGAGCACTGACACAGGCCGCGGATCCTCTCCTCCCTCTGTTGCAAATGCCTTGGGAGCCGCCCCGGTAACGGCACCTTCACTGACGGTGGAACTGTGAGAGTTTGTAACGAGCCAAGGAGGCCCAGCCCAGATTAGGGGCCCAGTTGCCCAACCCACTCAGTCCAGAAACACTTGTGCAGATCCCAAAACCAGGGTGAAGAACCGCCCCCTTTGTGGAAGAACACGGAGGGGCCCTAAAGACACCCCCCTCCCCCTCCCCGAAGTCACCAAGGCAGAAAAACAACCCCGTTTAGGAGAGATCTGTAACCCCCTCCGTAATTAGTGTGTGTATTTCTGGATATTAAGGCTTTTACCCCCCTGAGCCGAGTGTGCATGTTAGGTGGAGTTCTCCGGGGGTTATCCCTCCTGCATCCAGCACTGTAATAAAGTAATAGGTGCTTCTTAATACTGCTTTGGTTTTAAGGAGCTTTATTCCCCATTTTGGGTGACACTGTGGAGGCTCATGCCACGCCAGGACAGGTCTCATGTTGCTTCGTGAGGGAGTGGAGTTGGGGCCAAGCTCAGCTCAATTCCATGTCTGATCTGGGAGAAAGGACACAGAATTTGGAAGGAAGTTTTCTGAGACACGCATTTGAAGTAAAATTGGGAACTGAAGCCTCCAGATGACAAATCCCAGTGACAGGAATGATTTCTTTTTTCAGTAATTGTTCTACTAGAAATGAGTGTTACTGAAAGACTGAGGTTGATATGAACAATACTGTTTTTCTTGCTGCCTATGACAAATTAGAATATATTTTTTCATATACTTTCTGTGTTTTCTTTCTAAGATAATGTTTATTGCTCCTTGGAAATAAAGAAATACAATTTTTATATATTGATCTTCAGTTAAACTCGGGCATTTCTTCATTCTAGCACAGCAGATTGGCAAATCCTCTTCCATAAACAAACTCCTACCACAAATGCAGGTCTAAGTGTTTGTCCTGTGCAGCTCACTGGAGATGGCTTCAGGGAAGAGAAGGTTCTGGAAGTTTTCACAGGCTGTAGCTCCTTGCTGTCTGCTTGAGAGAGTGCAAACTTTGGAATCTCAGACCCAGAGGGCCTCTCTCAGGAGCAGATGAATAGCATTGGCAGTGGCAAAGCTCCAGCTGTCCTAAGCTGGTTCCAGGCATGGAAAATTCCTCTCTGTGAAATTCCAAGGTAAGACAGCCCATCTCTGTGATGTACTGCTCCCTTCATGACGAGGAGAAAATACTATGAAACAGACTTAAAAATTCGAAAAGAGGAACATTTTTTTCTCATGAAACCCGAATCTTAAAATGTTAAAATGTTTAATGTTACTTTGTCAATGTTTACAAGTATAAACCCATTTGTTTCCTCCTTGTTTGGTTGGTTATTTCCAGGGATGACAGGACACACAGAACTGTCTGTCCTCAGCAGTGCCTGTGTGTGCTGGTCAGGTGTTGCCCAGAGTGTTGCTCAGATTCTTCCATTTTGCAATGTAGTAGGTACTTACTAAACTAAATTAGAGTAAAATAATGGTTTTTAATAGCTGTAGGATATCTAGCACTTATGCTAAGAATTTTGTTGCTCTGTTAAACCCAGTGAACATTTTATGATTTATTGCTTCTATTGGAGCGTTTGATATTGCAGTAAGAAAGCAGGCTCCTGAGATGCTTTGTTTGAGTAGATTTGTTACTTGCCTAACAGAGTAGTCTACAACTGTGAACACTGACACATTTTATTAATGGCATACAAGTGCATTAAAGCTTGTGAGGCACTAGTGATTAGTCCAATGATTGATTTAGAAACAAGAATATTTTGAGTGTCTTTGTTATTGTGGCAGTTTTTCAGATGGTCCTCTCTGTGCAGTATAAATCTTAAGAATAAGTGAAGATGTTTCAAATCTACATTAAGAAAGGGGACAACTGTTTTCATCTGTGTCCAAGAAAAGATTCTGCCCTGGTTTTACTTGGTTTTCAGAGGTTGTTCCTTTGCAGAACTGTGTGAGGAGCTGAGAGTAAGAGCATAAGCACCAACCTTTCAAAAATGCTGTCTAAAGAAAAGAGGCCCATTTAGCAGCAGGGAAGAAGAAAAGCTCTAGAATATAATTTTAACTCTAATGATAGTTAATATTTTTATGGTTGGCAATAGATTTTCTTTTGATCATGATCAGGGAGGAAGAGGAACAGGGGTTAAGTTTCAGGAGAACATAATGTTGCTTAGTGCTGCCTTTTGAATGTCAAGAATTAAGAGTTTGGGTTACCTAAAGGTATTAATGAAAATCAGAATTTAGAGACTATGTAAGTCTAAGGACATATTTATTTTCCATTCATAACTATGCAAAGTATTTTATTAGTTCACAAAGACCTTGTGAAGCTTTTTTTAGAAGGAAAATTATTTGAGATCCTCAAATGCAGTCTGCTGTGGGTAGAATTGGTGAATATAGCTGGGGTGAAATGCTGTTTGAACACTTTAAAATGTAATAATTTGCATTTAGATTTTTTTGTTGTTTTAACCTTAAGTCAAAAATAGCAGCACAGAGGAATAATGGATGATCTTTTTAAAGTTATAATCTTTTGTCTTGCTGGGTCTAGCCACAAACTCACAGTTAGAAATACAGAAGGAGTTGGGGTTTATTTTTATTTTTCTCTGAATGGTCTATAATATGCTTGATTTCCATTAATCAAAGTAATTTATTATATTTCCAGTTTCTCTAGTTGCTCCAGCATTGCTCAGACTACAGTCTGACAAGGCAATCCTCATTTCCCAGGGAAATGTATTTAGAGTGTAAAATGTAATGTATTTTTCATTGGAGACTATTAAACAACCCCCCTACATACAAAGAAACCCCTGTGACTTCAGCTTGGCTGTTACTCTGTAAAAAATAATTACAGAATAAAAATACTGTTTCTGCTCGACTAGGTAGAGGTCTAGAAATTCCTTAGGCAATTGGGTTGTGGATAGGCAGGATGAGCAAATGATTAGTGAACTACATAGATTTGGATGATCTGATATGTTCAGAGAATTATTTTCAGGCTGTCTGGATTTTAGCTTAAAATATATTTAGTACCCATCCCACACCTACATTCTTTTCCAGTAATCCTTTTCTTCTTCATCAAGTTGTTTGAAGTTGGACACTAGTTTTTACTTTCAAGCTAAATGTAAAATACATAAAATTCTTAATCAGACTTGTTCTTTTCACTCAAGAGGCTGTTTTTTACTAGGATTAGATGGCAAAAAGTTGACATCAGCATTGACACATGTGAACTTAGGCTTCATCAGGCTCATACACCAAAGTGAGATTCTGTGGACCAAGGCCATGTAGATCTACTTGAATTATTCCCAGCAAATAACTTTTGTTCACAGCAAGTCTGTTTATAGCAAAGTTCCTCAGAAGCTGTATTGTGTGATAAACATTGCTGGAACCTACAAATAGGAAGAAATCATATGAGTGACACCTAAACCAATAACTAAGAACAACAAATAATTCTAAATGTGATTTACTGCTTTGCTCTAGGAAGGAAAGCCAAGAGGTTGGCATTTTCAGCAAACAGGGAGAGAACAGTGGAATAGATAGAGAGGTGTTTTAACTCTACTGAAGAAGAAAATACATTAGGAAGTATCTGTAAGCACCAGAAGGGTAACTCTGCTTGCTGACAAGCCAGTATTTGGACATGTTCAGTTTAGCCGTGTGATTGACTATGGAATCAAAGTCTCTAAGAAGCAGGATAGGCTTTGAACTCTTGCCAGTTTTCAATATTACTACTCTTGCAAAATAAATTTTGTCTTGCTAAAATTTGATTTGCAAGGCACAGTCTATGCTGTTTTTTCTTTCTTTCTTGATTGAACTACAATACCCTTTTACTTGTTATTTTGGTTTACAAATTTAAATGGAACAGGGAAGAATATCAAGTTGCTGCTTTCAGAACTTGTTTCTTTTCAAGCTTACAGACTTACTCACTAGCAACCTCATATGTTATGCTTCATTTGTGTTGTGCCCAATGGATGATAAACTTGTGTAATTCAACGTATCACATCAAATACATTATTTAAGTGACTGTTTTAAAGATTTTTAAAAAAATCAGTCAGATTTTATAAGCACAAATCAGTAGAAGTTGAGTTGGCTTCTCATCTTATTTGTTACACAGTCACTTCCTCTTCTCTGCCCTCTGGAGGGAGGTAGAAGCAGTGGTGTCTCCTCAGTGTCCTAACTCCAGTTCATACCTTGGCTTCTGTCTGCATTAGCAATTAAGTTCAGAGCAGTAGTGCAGTTTTGAAGGGAATGCCCTCATTATTTCAATTTTGTTCACGGCGGGTCAGTTCTTAAAGTGTGGTTTGCATGTATAAATTAGATTCCTTTCAAAGGAAAGAAAGCCAGAAGCTCTGCTTCTAGTGAATTTTGAAGGAGTAGTTGGACTTCTTACTAGAGATGCTTCAGAAAAGAAGGAAGTTTGGCCCAGAACTCTGCCCACTCCACAGTGCCAGAGATTGGCTGGAAGGACAATGTGTGAGGATGGACATGGAGCAGTTGCAGCACTGCCAGACCCTCTTCTTTTCTCCTAGAACACGGAAGTGTTGTGTTTGCCCCGTGGGCCATACTCACTTCAGCAGAAGTGAAACAGCCAAAGGTCTATTGGGAAAATGTTCTACTTTGGGAAGTTCACATGTGCTTTTTGGTTTGTAATATTGTAGCATGATGCTCTATCTTCTGGAGAAGTGGTGACATTTAACAGGCTGAGAATGTCTCATTAAATTATGAGTCCTATTGAACTTGTTATTAGAAATTATTTTTTGCCACTCAGCCACATTGTCTTTCCTCCTTTCCTACTGTATGTGAGCTTTTGATCCTCATTAGCCAAACTTTTTTTTTTCACAGAGAGGTCTTTAAAAATAGCAATGGACCTTTCTTCCTTTGTATGATCTCTGTAGCCAAGAGTTTAATGAGTGCAGTTTTAAAAAGTGCCAGAGAGTTTTGAATTTGCATTACTCAGGGAGATGATTGTCAGTTTTCAGTCAGTTCAAACTGTCACAAAATGTGAAAGAAGAAGGAAAAACAAGCATAACTGAAAGTGTAGATGTAGGCTATCTATCAGCTAATGAATGAGTCAGAGCTACCATTCTCTCCAGCTTCAGGGACCAAATCCTGAAGTTTTTACAATTTTTGTAGTGAAAATGTCAACTTTTGACCATATTTTAAACCAAGGTCCTGAAGGTTGGGTTTAAAGTCATTTTTATGAAGTTAAGTGTATCCTCAGAGGCCCCAAAAACAGCAGTTCATTCCAGAATTCTGACATATTTATAATGGTCTGCCTTGCTCTATAGGGAAAAAACAGGAACAATAAGGTCAGTTCTTAGTACATGAATTTGGTGGAAAGAATATTTTAAATAAAATTGAACGCCTTGAATGTTACTGTAACTCACCCATGCTGAAAAAAAATGCTGAAACGAAGAAAATGTTTCCAACAGTAGTCACAGACACTTCTAAACCTCTTCCAAATCAGTACTAAAAAAATGAAGTAGCACTCAAGGTCCTGTTCAATTGTTTGTCATTCAGAATGGCACTTGCAGGTTGCCTGCAAAACAAACAGATTTAGGTAGAAGAACAGAATCAGATTCTTGCTCCCACTCTTTGATAGCTGTGGGGTCTGACAGTGAGTCAATCTGAGCAGCCACTGGTAACAGCTAAGTTCTGGAAGGTCCTGACTGACTAAGGCAAAATAGCTGAAGTTTCTCATGTAAATACCTTTCCTTGAACCTTGCAAATGTGGCTGTTCTGTGCTGGCTGTGATATTGTCACTTTTGGATTTAAGGTTTTTTTTATCCAAGAATGGGAATTTTTATCCTCCTCATTCCTTGCTCTTGGATATTGATATAAGTTGCAAGAGATCCAGGAGGTTCCTTGCAGTTTGCAGTAAGGTTACAGTTAATTTTGCTTAATTTGCTGTGGAAATAAATAAGCAAGATATGTCTGATGTGCTTGGATTCATAGTACTTCAAATGTTAATGCTTTTTGACCAGAACAAAGCAGCTGGCCAGGAGTCCTTGTCTGCTGTGCCCTCAATATATGGATTTTAATTCTTTGATAGCAGAAACAGACTTGCCTTGCACGTGGCATGGGCAGATGAGCTCTGTATGGATAGATGGGGTAATGCTGTGATGTGGTATTTTGCACACAGATCTGGAAAAATTGGCTTCAAGTCACATGAAACTTACAAATCAGGATATAGAATGTGTGTTCTTCACTTTTACGTCTTAAATACAGGTATTGTTTTGTGTTTTTATTGTGCATCCCATGCACAGAGCCTCCATCCTGCATCTCTTGTGTGGCAGGATGTGTGTGCTGTGCTTCACCTTCAGATATTGGGCTACCAACTGTGGGACAAGCCGGTCAAGGATATAGGCAAAATTTACTACATGCTGTTCTGTACATACAATTCTATTCTTAAGATCAGTTTAGCTCAAACATATGCTGGAGCTGTGTTCAGTCAGGCTAATAATTGGAGCCGAGTTCTGAACTGCTGCAGGATAATTGGGATTCCATTAATAGATCCATCAGGTGGTGCAATTGCTGCATGGTCTGGATACAAGATTTTTCTTCAAAGGGCTGGGAGCAGGGAGCAAAAGGAGTAATCTCTCATTTCACTGGAAAACAGCTCAAAAGAAATGCCACCCTGCAACAAATAAAATAAATTTATTCTCTCATATAGAGAACACTAGTTTTGAAACTATTTACAGCAAAGGATGCTTTTTAACACTCAAGAATGAACTAGCAGGTACATTATGCTAAAGTTTGTAATTATCCAAAAGATTTAAAACCCCACAGAGCTAGGTAAAATATTCCTGAGCTAGAGAAAAACTTGTTTCCCTGAGCAAAGGGCAATAAACAACCAGGGGGAAATAAAAGCTCTTCCTGGAGAAAATCTGAGAACCCTTTGTCCCCTCAACTCCACATCTCTGTGAGAGGGTATGATGTGCTTTTTTGGTTTTAAGTGTCATGCTTAAATATGGCGAGTAATTGTGAATCTATCCAAAATGTAAAAATAACATTCCAGATCAAAAGCTGGCAGATATAAGACAAATACATTAAGATTTATTTGAGTCTATAGTCTTGTTTTAAAATCAGGAGACATTTGAAGTATTACTAAAAAGAAAATCTCCAACTGTTCTCTAACAAATTGCACTAGGTGCAAAAGTCCAGTTCAGTGTAGTGTAAGTTTTTGATAAGAAAATTTGTTTGATTTTTTTTCTCTTTACCTTTTGAAGGAAGGAAAATGGGATAAGAAAAATAAACTTTAAAAATCAAATAGAAGAGCAGAACTTGAATTGTACAGAAGCCCCGTTCAGCCTCTCAAGCATTTCAGTTAGAATTAGTTTTGTTGGTTTTTAACAAGCAGGGAGTGTCATAAAGTAAGCTGAGAGGTGGGAAATGAAAATAAGTCAAGAGGTCGTGACAGAGTACTGATAAATCATTTAGCTGTTAACTACCAACTCTTTTTTTTGGTCTAAATTCTTAATATAGGTCTGGAATAGCACAAAAATCTGTAATGAAAAATTAATTGAAAAATTATATTTATTAGCCAGATTAAAAGTAATAATAATTACATTTAACAATGAATGGCTAAATGGTCTACATAAATTTGTAGGATGTGAATGTTGGTTTTAAAACTTTTGTATCATCAGAAAGTTTGTGGTCATATTAAGTAACCTGCCTTGAAATGGTGCTAAGTAGCATAATTTGCTTAAGTGGGGTTTTTTTTGTGTTTATTTAGTGCCTTCTCTATTTTCATGACTTGCTTAAACAGCACTTCCAGGCCAAATGGCTTAAAATTTCCTAGAAAGTTCCATTTATTGCCTTTCATTGAGACACAACACAGCTTTCCCCTGCTTTCCTTCTGTAAATAATCTTGAAGGTCAATATTTTTTTCAAGAATGATTTACAAATGAATATAAATAGTTTATGGAGCTCTCCATCATCTTCTGTAGTGTATGTTATCTGCCTTAGCACATTAAAGTCCTTAATGGCTTGATATTTGTTATCCTTCATGTCTTGAATGTTAAGTGTACCATTATCATGCTAAAATACGAACCTTACATCAAATATACTTGAAGATGTATCAGTTCTCATCTACAAACTTGGATATGTCTGTAGCTGCTGCATGATGTGCTGCTTTTCCCCCATGCTTGCTGCAGACAGCAGCTAGACCTAACTAAATAAATTTGTTATTTATTAAATTGTATTAAATTTATTAAATTTGTTACTTATTAAATTTGTTAAAATTGTTATCAGTAGTTTTTTCACTAAATTTAAACTGTAATTTTAAATGCAAAGTGACTCTTAGATCCCACTGCTGTTTAAAAAGAAAACAAAACAAAAAACCCCACCTAAACACCCAAAACCCAAAGGCAGACCTGTTTATGGATCAAATATTTGACAGTTGCATTTATCTTCAGGGGGAAAATGTCCCCAGATTTCCTTTATACAGGGACTCCAAAATTTGAGAAAGTTACAGCTTAAGTCTATATACAAGGAAGGAAACAAGTTCAGCAAAATTTGATAAAAATTTTGACTATTCTTCGTAGTTTACACTTAAAAGCATATAGGGCGGCACACAGAAAGCTGACGCCAACCCTAAAGGCTGAAATTCTTTTGTGAAGTCAGTAACATCATTGTGACATCTACAGTCAGATTAATTGGCCACATTTTCCTGAACAAAAGGCATTATACAGGGGACCTACATTACAACACACTGGAGACATACTCTCATTCAATTGTACTTATGAGACACAAACAAAAATGCCTTTTCTGACCTATTGAAGTAAAAGTCTGTGTTTCATTTTAATGCCAGGAGTCAAAATACTATGGAAGGTGGACTTTGGAACTGCAGCATTGTGGAGCCAGAATTAATTGTGCCTTAAAATCAGCATTGTCTGGATCACAGACTTGGGATCTCAGCATAAAAACCACTGAGAGTTCATTGTGCTGTTTTTGTTGACCTTCCTTGAACTGCCATAATGAACTGCACTGTTCACTGCATGGCTACTGAGAATACTAATGCAAAATGGTACTAGTGCCTCATGATCTACTATGTCAACTTAAAAGAAGAAGTTATATTCTCTCTGTGTAGTTCTGACTCCTGTGTGGTCTGTTTGGGTGCTCCTTGCCCATGAATCAAAAGTTATCCTCCTCATCTGTGTGAACACACTTAGATCACCTGTCTTACATGTCCCCAGATGGAAGCCCTGGGACCTGTTGTTACACCAGGAATAGATGCTGACGTGTCCAAGGTAAACTTGTCTCCACAGATCTGTCATTCTTCTGAGGACCAGCTTCCAAAATTTCCCATATGTCTTGTTTGTTTTGCCTTCCTTCAGCATCTGTTATGTGATGGTAGAGGCTCATGAGAGTGTTTGTCTTTATTTTGCAAGAAGCAATGAGCTGTGATAAAGACACGTACAACTCAGGTGCATGAATTTCAAAACAGCAATACCTTTTCCATCTACATTGGAGTATAATTAGTAAAAGTCTCCTAAATGATATAATTTGGGGTTTTTTTGACCACCTTCAAAAAGGAGCTTCAGTAGTCTGTGCAGTAGGGGACACAAATAACCACTGGGATATGGCAGCTTTATTAAGGAGATGACCTGACACTGCTCCCCAAAACCACCAGCCCAGTGTCTCACTTGAACACGTGGTTTCATGAGGATGCTGGCAGGCTCAGGAGAAGGCATAAGCTTTTGAGGCCCTAGCAAGTCTTCAAGTTGTATTGGCTTACGTGGTCAATGCAAGTGAGAATTTGAGTGTTAGGTTTTTATGGCTGCTATCCTTGGGGAAGCCTAGCACTATCCAAAGTACTCCAGGCTAAAGAACTTCTGACTCTCTTGTAATTTTCTCAGGTTTTTCATAGATTTGATTTATTGCTGTACCTGTTTTCTCTGAGTCATCTTATCTTGCAGTCATTAACTTGCTTCCTTTGGCAAAAATATTTGACAGTCATTTAAAACTTGGGGCTCCTGGCTCTGGAAACAGCAATGAATGACACACTTTTTTTAAGATAAAGGCCTGAACTGAAAGACTTGTGTCTCATCTAGAAACCACAGTGTAGCTTGTCCTTAATACCATAAGTTAGGTAATAATAAACATCCAGCCTGAGGGTAGCCTGTGTACTGAGATTGTCTGTACAATTTTTGTGGCTGCATCCTGTCTGACAGAATCCGATTCATTCAAGTCTTTATTTTCTAATCACTTTAAGCTAATAAATAAGTAGTTATATGTACTGTTACACAACAGCTTAAACCAACTCAAGTCAACACTGCTGCAGTTCCACCTTTTCCCTTCCCTCCGTATGACAACAGTCTCAGTCTCTTTACAGGGCACCTGTGTAATCCATGCAGAGCTCCTCCAGGGAGCTCACTGACAGGATGTGCATTGTGCTTTTTTTTCTCCAAGTCAGCTTTGCTGGGTCAGTGTAGAGCCAGCACACACATGATGGACAGACTGATGATTTAGGCTGTGGTAATGCTGCCATACATTATCATAGTTGTTCTGGGAATGCATGAGTAGCTAAGCTGATCTAAAGGGAAGGAGGGAGGGAAGGAGGGAGGCAGGGAGGCAGGGAGGCAGGGAGGCAGGAAGGCAGGGAGGGAGGAAGGCAGG
>VXBA01000883.1:1385931-1416786 GCA_013399895.1 Serilophus lunatus | reverse complement strand
GAGGGAGGGAGGAAGGGAGGGACGGATTGTGGTTCTCTTCCCCTGCCTCCTGACTAGACCAAATCATGGCTATATTCTCTCCCTGCTTTCATCATCAGTTCTGGAGTCAGTCTGATGGTATGATGTGCTGAAGAATTTGCTAACAAGGCATAAAAATAACTCAAGATGTTAAGTATCTTGCTCTGTGTTAGCAGGGTAACATGGTTAACCATACATTCTGGTTCATTCAAGAGGCAGTGTAATAACAGAGGAAGAAAAGGTGTTAACAGGATTGTAGCTCTGAATGGGAGTTAACTAGTTGGTAGAGTGCAGTTAAGAAACATATCTGAGCTTGAGTATGGTTGGTCAGATCAGTGACATTTGTCAAGTAAGCAAAAAGATCTATTAAGCAACATGAGCAAAATCTATGAGTTACTCTGAAGTCAAATCTCAAGGCAGTAGTGTCATACAGCATTATTAGATGGGGCTGCTTGCTGCTCCAGAAAAGTCACTGTGGTCTTTGAAGGATAAAATGTGATTTAGGTCCCTGCTTTTTCCTGCTTAACTTGTTTGCTTTGAAGTTGTGTAATTTGATAGGTAATGAATTTCTGGCTTCTGAAGGCTGGGCCTTGCATGATGGAGAAAAGGCAAGGTGCGATTCTAGAATGGTTAACTTGGCACTGTAAACTGTATGTTGAAACAGGTTTAGAATTGTATCTGCCTATTTGTTATGCTCAAGTTGTCCTGTTGTTCATAGCTCAGATCCTGCATGTTTTCTTCTTGAATAGACAGTCATGCCAGAAGTTGCAGGATGTGGAGATCCGTCTTGTTTTGTGTAGATTTTGTTAGCAAAGTGACAATGGAGCAGCGATTTTGATTGCTCTTTGATTTATAGATATTTCCCAATTCCTTCTAAGGACACTAAAGAGTGCAAGTATTTTAAATGCCTTCCCCCCTGCACCCCTCCCCCAATAATTATCTGAAAAAGTTGAGATAAAGTAAAAAAAGTAGGATGATTTTGTATAAACTGGTGATGAAGACATTGATAGAAGGACTAACGCCTCTTTTTAAAGATTGAGAAAGTACCATGACTGTTTGCTGAAATTTCTCATCTCCCACTAACACCTACATCAAAAAACTTTGATCTACTAGAAAAATATCAGGCAAGTTTCATGAGAAAGATATCCTTGAATCTGCTTTGCATAACTGGCCTGTTGACACACAGAGACCCCTGACAGCAGAGCTGCTTGCTTTGGAGAGGATGTCCTGCTTTGGCTGCACAAGCCAAAGGCTGTGCTAGAATCCTTCCTCCAAGAGGCTCCCTGTCTCCCAGTCATGTGGACACAACTGTTGTGGACAGGGGGCTAAATAAGGCAAGCACTTACATATGGTGTCTAATAAAAAACTTTCTTTGGAAATACTGTGGAGCAATCAAGAAAATTGATATGTGGGTGTCATTGTGTCTTTATCTTCAGTTTCAAGCCATTGTTTTGACTTGAGGTCACTGTATGCCTTGGGTTTTATGTTATACTGTATGTTCTTACACCATAAATTGTCAAAATAAAGACATGGAAGCACACTGGTTAATGGGCTGAGCAGGAATCAAAGAAGAGAGGTCTTGACTTCTAATCCCTGAGGCTGTTTCTACAGCCCAGGGAGGAAAGTCTTTTCAATTGCCTTAGATTAGATAAATTACCACTGCACATTACAATTTGTTTTATTGTGAATACTTTCTGCTTTTAGTGATTGAAACTTGATCCCTCAGAAGAGATACAAAGGCTAGTGTGACTGTCCATAGAAAACACTGGCTGTTCATAGCAAAGCTCTGGAGTTTGCCTCAGGTATCATTTCAGCCCGTTCAACCAAGGGTGCCATTATATGAGATAGTTGTCAAATTATGTCAGTTGAATTATAAAGACTGAAATAGCGCTGGGACTTTGAAAACCCCTTGAACAGTAAATTTAAGAAAATGTGAAATGTGAATTCACTCAGTTGCTATTTAGCAATGTCTTTAATTTCTGGAAATACAGTATAACATACCTCAGACTTGGAAGTGGGAGAAACTAACTTGTGTTAACAATTGGTTATTTTAAATAGTGAGGAAAAAATCCACCTACTGCATTATTTAGCATCTGAATTGGTATTCAGAACTAAGAATTATTGGTGCAGGTTGCTCTTAGGGGTATTATTAAAAGTGCCCCTGAAAAAGGCTATTTTTAAGAGGCAAAACCAAAGTGCATTTCACAGGTGTATTAAGAAGTTCAAATTTCTTTTCAGCATATATAAGAGAGAACAGAGTAAGAAAAGAAAGATAGATCATGGCAGGAAACATTTAGGGCAGACAGTGGTTGAGTGTAGCTGTAGGCAACAGTAGCAATGGACAAAATTATGTGGAGGGGAGTATGGAACACCAGAAAAGGTGAATAGATTTTGATAGATGAAGAGAGAGTAAATTATAGCAAATACAGTGCAAAGTAGAGCAAACAAACAGTATCCAGGACAAACTTAAATGGAGATGAGTCAGAACAAGCTGACACACCAGAATATGCCATAGCTGCAATATCAAAGGCAAAATGAGATTCCTATCTTTGCCTTATTTTAGAAGGCAGGCAGTCTTTAAAGAGAAACAAGCAAATCAGTAAAGAGGAAAGGGCAGGTTCTGGAATTGCTGCTTTCACTGTTGTTGTCAGGGCCCTGAAGCCTTGATGGCCCCCGGAGCCTTCTCCCACACTGGGGACCAGGCCTTATTTAAACTGAGCTTCAGTCTGTACCTGAGTTGTGTTGCAGACCAAGTTCTTGGTTTGACCTTAGACCTATGTTATCATCCTGGGTTTGCCTGATGATCTGGGCTGCTGGCTGGACCTGCCCTGCTGTCTCACTTGGGTGCTGGCTTTGCTTGGAAAGACTCTCCCTGCTGGTCTGTGCAGGCTCCTTGTCCTGTGAGCAACCAGCCCTTCTTGGGCCTTGACAATTGCTTTAGTGACTGGAATATGGCAGGTTCAATAAAAAAATGCCAATTTTCCTTTTATTTATTCTTTCACACTATTAGATTGGCAGAGGTGAATCGGTTCTTTTCTACAAGTGAACTGCTTTATCTTCCTGGTAATTCCTTGTATAATAAAATAAGAACAGAAATCATATTTGTACTGTGGTTTTCTCATATACTTGCATTCACTTAAAATAATCACTCCTTCTATGTCTACAGTTCTGCTGAAATGAGCTGTTTTTTTATGACAATGTGTGACTTGGTATGTTGCTGTAATAACTGTAGGAATCTAATGGTAGGTGTTTGAAGAGCAGTAGGCAGCAATGGTACTGTGGCCCTCAATCCCAGATTAGAGTTTGCAAGTGCTGAACTTTGACAGTTTACCTGATATTTGAAACTGTATTTTTAATATCTTTAGAGATTCCAGCTGAAGCTATATAACAGATATTATTAACGTGTTAACTCTTTAAGCATAAGGTATGCTAATTTGAAGTAATTCAGATCTTCAGATGTAACTCATTCAGGAGCAGTTTTACAGAACTTTCCTTGCCAATGATTCACTTCTGTAGTTTGTTGTATTTTTTTAGTTGTGTATGAGTTTTCAGCAAGAAATATTTCAGCCTTTGTAAATAACATTACCTCATAAAATCTTCCAGTATTTATTTGTTCTCTTTGTTAGAAGAGCTAGCCATGGTATTGCATCCACCTGTCTTCACTGCATTTACAGTATATCTACTCTGTAAAGGAAGTATGCCTATTTTAAGTTAAATGCTTAATGAAATATGGCTTTAATTAAGGAAGATATGTTCAGGGTCTTCTCTATTGCTTCTAATTACACAATGCAAAAAAGGTTTTATTCTCCAGAATAAAATTTTTCGCTCAGCTTCTTCTGTCCAAATGGCTGTCCTATTAACTAGCCTGCATTAAAGTGAGGATAAATGATAAAGGACTAGTAGAGACATCAAATGTGACCCCAGGCTTTTGCTGGGTGTGCAGGCTCTCCTTTGCAAGGCCTCTATTTAGGAGACAAAGATGGGGAATGGGATTACAGATGCAATTGCTAATTTATGTGTTTAAGCATTCAGTTTATCTGTAGGTACTGGTTTAATTGCTATAATTTCTGACATTGCAAATACTAGAACTTCGGAATATCACTTCTTATCTTCAGTTTGCTTTCTAGCTCAGTGTCTATTGTTTTTCTCTAGTGGTGGCTTTATCTGTAGTCTGACCTTGGCAGTTGATCCTGCCCATCCTCTGTTTTCAGAGGTGCAGTGCATGCTTCAGTTGTGTTATGAACACATTGCAGAGATGAGCAATTACTTAAATTATTTCTTGGCATTAGTTATGTGCTTACTCATGAATCTAGGTGCTTTACTCATCTCCTTGTGAGACATGGGAGGGTGGTTTGAGGAGTTAAGTGGAACTTCAGATCTTCAATAGAGAATGTCAGAAAGTGAACTAACATTATAAATTATTCAGCCTTGTGCTGGTTTGGTAGGCCTTTAAAAAAACCCAGCCAAACAAAAACCTGAAGCCGGACTTGTATACCATGTTATGTTGCTAGTGGGTCCTGGTATTATTCTAGGATTACTATCCCAGTACAGGACCTTGAGCTCAGATTGGCTTTTTTGTCAGTATTTTAGCAGATTGAACTAACTTGCACACTTGTTCATAGGCTTTCTCTGCCTCTTCCCTTTGTTTACTGCATTTAATGAAGTACAGGGGTTTTTTTAAACTCTTGATTAGTAATGGAGAGTTTGACTAAGTTTGCAAATCTGCTCTTTTGTGCTGCAGAGGAAGAGTAAGCTTTTTGTGTTGCTCTCTACCCTTCTAACTTTTCATGGTTCTTTTTTTAGAATTTACCACCTTGAAGCTTTTATACAATTTTTACTTTCATAATGTAGACAATGGAAAGTCACAAGCAGAATTACATTAAATATAACAACTTCAGTTACTGTAGAATAAATGAATCCTGAAGAAGATCCATATGGACTGGAGGATTGAAAGTGTTGTCAAAACTGGGTCTTTTGGTCAGTTGCAGTGGATACATAACTACACAGTACTGGAAAACAATTACCATTTGTGTGCCCATGGGAAGCAGAGTAGGAAAGACTGAAAACCAGGTCCCAATTTTACTGAAATGTCATAAGTGATAATGTAAGTTAAAAACTTGAGGTGTTAGTTCGTTACTTATCTGGTACTTCAGATGTGATTGCAGGGATGTAGTGACTTGCTACTGAATAGGTGGCTGATTACAACATCTCTAAAATAATTTACTTGTTCATGAATTATTGAAAGTATAGTAAAACAGATATCTGTGATATTTTCCATGTTTTTTTCTTCCCTGGTTTAATAATGTCATAGTTTTACTGTGATTCCATACAGCAAGGGAAAAATGGAATTTTGTCATTTTCTTGTAGCTCTCAAAGGGTGAAATACTCCATTATCACAACGTCTGATCTAAAAGCTTGATGTCATGGACAAAAGGATGTTCCCCCCAACACCAACTTTCCAGGTGTGCAGGTCCTTCTTTTCCTGTCAGAGCCCTTGCAGAGCCCATGGAGCTGAACTGCATAGTCAAAAGAAAGGAAATATTTCTGCTGGGGTAGGAAGTTATTTCAGCAGAATCTTGGGAGCAGAAACAGGAGGAGCTGGAATCATTTGCTTTTGACTGTCATGAGATTATTTTTATCCTCAGTCATCAGTCTCCATAGTCCTTTTGATTTGTTCTTGCAAAGAATATCTGACTGGCTTGCTTATGTTGACTAGTTCAGTTTTCTTAATTTTTAAACAAGTCTTAAGATTGGTGCTGTTACTCAGTGAGAATATAAAAGGAGGGAAGCTGGCAGCTTCAAAGGCAATAAGTGAAACTTTTATTTTTTATCTTCAGAGCAGGGATTTAATTGTTTCTGCTTATTCCTGAAAGGGGTATGAGCCAAAAGTTGATGCATTGGTCAGGTGTGAGATGCTACATTGCTTATCAGCTAGTGGACAGTATTTTCTTTATAAGGGATGGTTGCTCCAAGTTCCTCTGCATTATGGAGTTTGGTATTCAGGGGGGTCAGGCAGCAAGAAGCAGCTGCCCCTCTCAAAATGGAGTGGCCTTTGACTTCTGGCACAGATACAGGGGTGTATTCCTATAATTCTGTCCTTTTCACACAAGTTTTAACAGCTATATTTTGGGGTTTTTTTGTCCTTACTTCCATGTGGTTATTAATGATTCTTCAGTACTGTGCTTCCTGATCTTTTTTTCCAATTGTCAGTGTTTTGTTTTATTGCTTTTCTTCTTTCACTTGTCGTTCCTGTCACCAGAGCTTTGGCTGCAGAAGAATATTGTGCATAAGTTGTCATGTTACTAAAAACACAGTTTGTCTCTCCTCCTTAGTGGCTGCTGCTTATGGAGCATGGGCAGTGGTTTCCAGAGGTTTAACTGCAACTTTGCAGTTACTCTGTTTGCTACACATTCTAAAGAAGTTTAACATTCTTTATTATGGCTTTTTATGTGGTTTAGTAGATAAAATGTATTTGCAGACAGTGAAAAAGATTTTGGCTGTGCTAGTCAAGTAGACTTCCTTTACAATGACAGTTAAAATAAAAAGGGTTAATAAAATTCCAGTAGTATGGATTTGTCACAGCCCTGCTTTCCATGAATATAAGATCCAGCACAGAGTAATCTAGTTCTGTATAGAAATAATGCAGTTGTCTTGGACAAAGATTTATGAATTCTTCTGTAATACCCAACATATGAGATTGGCAAAGCACTTCTGTCAAAGGACTTCAGCCTGTCCTGGATTTGGATTTAATGTCTGTGGGGGAAGAGAATGGAGCCGTCCTTCCTCTCTCAACACCTCAGGCTGTGTGGCAGCTCCTGTATCCTGAGACAGCACTGTGCAGCCCAGGATTTGTCTTAGGCTTGCATTTGCACTTGTTTGCTGAGGCTTTCAGCATGTTAAACTTGAATATTAATCTGTTTTAGGAGAAATTAAAGGTGATTGCTCTCTCATCCTACTTGCAGCTGTTTAGTTACATATATTTACTATTCTAGGCAGAAGTGCTTTTCTCTCTAGAACAGTTACAGAGCTATGGGATGTGTCAGCATTCTCAGAGCTTTTTTGTTTCTGGTCAAATTATAGCATCATAGTGAAGACTTTTTAAGCATTTGTTCCAGTGTATTACTGATGTTGACTTGCCTGCATTTGGTGACCCTCAGATGTTTATGATCTGTGCTGCACTAACACTGTAGTAAGAAAGTCCTTCTGCATTTAATGTACTTATAAGATTTACTCTTTTATTTCAGAAACTATCTCTGGATCAAACATTATAAGGAACAGGATTTCCTGAAGTATAATTGGACTCAGTACCTTGCCTGGATATTGTCTCATGTGCAGGCAGTGAAGTTGTGAATCAGCATTGTGGCAGGCGAGCAAAAAACCTGTCTTTATGTATCTTTTCTGCCCTCCTCTGTTTCCTTTTGCTCCTTTACCTCTTTTTAATCAAATCATGGATGATAAGGCAAGGTTTCTGGAAAAAGAACTGCTGAACTGCAGAACACTTACTCTACCTACTCTAAGTAAGATATAAGAAGTCTCTTCTGTCTCTCAGGAACCTTTAACCGCAGGATTTTCACTGTAAGCACCTTCAATTCAGTGGTTCCTGAAATGCAATGAAACTTCAAAAGATTACGCTTGGAAATGGGTCCCCATTCTTGGTAGCCAGAACTTACAGACCCAGCGTTCTAAAGGTGACCAAATACAGAATTACTATTGTTAATTTTTCGAATGTAATTGCCTTTTCCAAGGTGGTCTCCTTATATAGAGGACTACTTCATTTGTGTTTATTATTTCATTATTGAAATATATCTGGAAAAACTACGTAGTACCCACGTGTGCTGATTCCAAGCCACATCTGCTTTGCTGTGGTCCAACTATGTGTGTGTTGTACTTTCCTATTGCCCATACTCTCTGCACATCTTAAACTATCCTGACCTCTGGAAATCACTTTGAAGCTACTTTCATTGTGCAGTGTTATTTGATCTAAAGAGATGCTTAAGTAGCTGAGTAACTGGATAAACAGAAACTGAGCTTCTTGTACAAAACTTCCTTTCAGAGAAAATTGATGTGCCTGTGAAAAAGAGAAGCCCATTAGCTCTGTGCAAAAATAAAAAATCCACTAACCTGAAAGCTATTTTGAATAATCTGTGGTGTTCAGGTAGTTTGTTACTGATATTTGACAAGTGTAAAGTAAACATAAAGTTGTTGCTTATCATTCTTGTATTTAGTTTCTGTATGTGGTAATAAAAATGCTTGTCAGCCCATACTCATATGTATGCTAATCACTTTACTATTCTATCTAAGACAGTAGAAAAGCTTATGTAAAGACACAACCATTCTGCAAGGTATTTCTGAAAAAGCCCCGTGTATTGCTTCTAGTCAACATCCACTTTTCAGATATTAGCAAGTCACTGGTTTTCTGAGAATTTTTTGGAAGGGTAAGAAAATCAAGAGATACTTTGAGTATCTCCAAAATAAATAATTTAGGCTCATGGCTAAGGAAGTAAATTAACTTCAGTTTATTAATAAGTGTCTTTACTGCACAGCTGGTATCAGAGTTTCTTTCTCATTTATAAGTAAATGTTAAATCAGTTTAATTTTGGTGCTAATAAGCAGTTTGTGTACTTGCTCTTTGGTAATAAAAATACCACTTTCTAAAAGAGGTTAAAATCACATATAAATACTTCATTCATATGCAGAAAAACCTTGAAATTAAAACAGTTATTATCAGTGATGCAACTGCTTATGAAGCTATCTTTTATTTTTCTGTTTAACTTGAAATTTTTGAGGAGGCTTTGAAATAGAAGCTGGCACTGCTCAGGATTTCCCCTTTTGAAGCTGTTCCTTCTGGTGCACTCTCCCTCTGGCTCCATGAATTGCATTGTTCCTTGTGCAGCTTGTGGGCTGAAGAAACACTTGATATGCAAAGCCAGGAGTTTATTGTTAGCCTACTTAAAGTTTTAACAGCCTAATCAAAGAGTTATTATTAGTCTGAGAATAATTATTTCAGAGAGAATGAGTACTCTTGTAGAAAAGGTTGCAGTCATGATACAGTTAAATTGGTTATTCTGTGCACCCCTGTATCCACTCTCTTTTCCCTGGGTGTTATATTCACCCATTTGCCACCTTCCTGTGCCTTAAAAGTCAAAAGTCCCAGCTTTCCTCAACAAGGAGTTGGGGGGGTGACAACTATTCACAGGAGGAAACCGATGTTGATTGTATTTCTTCTTCTAGACACATCTTGGGCCTAACCCTGTTTTCTAATGCACCCTTTTTCCTTCATGTGTCTGGAATTCCACATTACAGCTGAATTTCCCCAAAGTAATATATGCATATGTATATGGGATGCTTATTCTTTTTTCTGCCATTTCTGTTTTTACCCAGCTCCCGAATTTGCCTGCACTTAAGAACCACTAATCAATTATTCATGAGATGAATACAGCTGAGATCTTGCACTTTCAAGCCCTTTGTCATCTTGTGCCTGAACTACTGTACACTACGTGGTTATCCCAGGCTTGTAAAGAGTTTATTCTACAATGAGGAACTACCTGTTATTATGCTCCATGAATTGGAGAAATATTTCACAATGCCTGTAACAATAGGTCTGGTAGCACACAATGGCACAAGGCTAAGCTATAACTAAAACTGGGTGAGCAACAGCCACCTCCTGGTTTCTCTTGGTCTGTCTGGAGATCAGTGTAGGCTCTGACTGATATTTCCTGAGGTTTGCAAGGCTGGGTTAGTGCAAAGCCTGTGATCCCTGACTAGCAATGGCAGGACTATGTTTGGTTTGCTACAGGCTGACAGAACTTTGCTGGACGTTGTGGTTGAGCCCAGCTGACAGCCTGGTACAGAGGGGCTCCCCTGGCAGATGTGGGCTTCATCCTCACAGCTCCTGTTTGCTGTCTAACTGCTCTCAGGGGGTGTCTTCTTTATCTGTCTGGAGGTGTATTTCAGTTTTCCTATATATATCAATAATAGGGAGGGAAAAACCCCTCAAGCACAACCCCCTAAGACTCAATATTGAGTGTGCTATGATACATTCTCTAATGTGCGATACCGAAAATGGTAAAGGTACCTTTCCCTTAAATTGTGCAGGGAAGAAACATTCCATAAATAGTTTTTGCATTGTCTTGTTTATACTTTTTGTTTTCTTGACATCTCTGTTCTGATCTCTCTATTAATTTAATCTGGACATGCTCAGAGCTGTTTGAAATACAATCGTGGTCCTTCCATGTTTTTATTTCTTGAAAGCCTGTTTGGAGATGCAGTAAAATGGATTCCAGTTTTAGGAAAAAATCCTGAATGTTTTATTTTTCATGCGATTAAAAAAATGCTAGCCCTTCTTGAAGACTTTGGCAGTGCTTTTGATACAGAGTTAATTATATCCTTTCTTAATGTGCTGTGAGAGGAGAATAATGCTTTAATGTTTATGGAATATGCAGATACTGTCTGAAAAACTAGTAGTGAGGCAGTTTTCCAAAAATGCTCAACACTACAGCTTGGTGTTTGTAATAGGCTATTATAATAAAGGATAAACTGCTTGATAGGATTTAAAACTGTAATTAGTCAGTGTGCTGTTAAGGATTGGGTCAACTAAATGCGTGAAGTGGGTATTAAAATTCCTGTTGTGCTTACAGGTCAGTGAAAAACTGACTGCCTGCCAACCTCCTTGTCTCATCTTAATGCCTCAGAATGAAAATAAAGCAGTTCATTTATAGATTAACTTGCAGCTCAAAGATTGAAGCTAAGGATGAGGTGAGTGATGGGAGACTAGACTGGCATTCCGTGCTGTAAATAGAGGATTGCATTGTCTCAGGAAAAACAAGTTCATGTTTCCATAGTTTTAGGAGGAAACAGTGGCTGTTTAGACTTGAGTGTACTTCAGGTGGGGTTGTTTGCTATAATGTACTTCAGTGTGTGGAGGAAATAGAGATGCTTTGACTTATCAATGAGATTTTTTTAGCAGTTTTTTCCCCATCTATTTTCTTCTCTGAGCAGGGGAGTTGAAAGCATTCAGACATCCATCTTGAATAGTTTTTTTATGCCTATAAATTGTTGAAAACATTGAGGGTTCAGTTTTTGGCCTCCTTTTCCTACTGCTCTGTCCTTTGCCTGAGTTCCAATGATGTGAATGTTATTGGCAGGGATTGTGGAGTTAACCATTGGAACAGAAATTCTCTTGTGATTTAATAAGCTTTGAGACTTTATTGTTGCACAACTAGTGATGGCTGGTTTTGAGGATTCCTGAAGATGTAGCATGTGCTGTGGATGCCACTGAGACTTTCTAACTGTGGCTACACCACGCAGAATCAGCTGTTGGAAGCTTACCAGAACATCTGGGTTCAAGGCATTTTCCCCACTTTTTTTTTAGTGTCAAGGAACTTTACCCTATTCAAATAAAAGAAATCTAATCTCCTTTTTCCATGGGTAAGAGCTACTTTCATGATATTTACACAGTGATCTAGAGTTCCTTGAAACTGGGTTTGTGGTCATGAGAACAACAGGAGGAGGTTTATGAAATACGTTGATTTTTACTCCCTAAAGAAAACTGAATGTCAGTAATTATTTATTTTAGTGTATCCTAAATTATGTTCTTCTACACTAATATAAAGCATCTGATTAACTCTGATACGCAGAAATCTATTGCTTTTACATCTTGTCCAAGTCTCATAAATGCTTTAGATAAGGCACCCATTTCTGACATGCTACTTAAAGGTCCTGATACAGCATTTGGAAGAATATCAGGTTATAATTAATACTTAACTGTGGAAAATACCTAAGCTGTAACTAGCAACAGAATGAAGCATGTGGAAAAAAGTTATACACAGTAGAATGAGGCAAATGACTAAATTTAGATCAGGCTTCAATTTCGAGGGCCTACCAATAAGAATGAATTATTACTTAATTTCTTGGACTTTGTGTGAGTTTATAATTGGGATGTCTTGAATATCAGGGTTCTTAACTGATTCTGAGTCCAAGCCTGGTTGATTCTTGAATAAGCACTGGTGGTAATCTTCACTGTTCTTTTTATTGTAATAGGTGAATATCACAGCTCCAGACCCCAACACTCACCACAGGCCAATATATAAAACAAAAAAATCACCCATCTAATCATGAGCCAAGTGAGGTATGGCCTGAAAAATACATAAAATCTGGTCTAGAGAAAATACAAATCATTTCCTAGAATGGGTGTATAAAAATCTCTAGGTGTCACATCTCATTTGTTATTACAGATGAAATTTATATTGAATTTTAGAAGAAGCTCTGATTTGAAATATTGAGTTCCACTTCTTCGAATTGTACATAGCAAAAATATAAATGCTCTGTTAAGTGTGATTCCTAATATTTTTTTGTCTGGATGGGTATGAGGCTGAGATGTCTCTTGCTTTATCAGTTACTGCAGAACAGGTTGACAGTGGAAGCTCTAATTAATTAACCTTTTACAGTGAGTTTGCTTTATTGGTACCTCTCCATATAGGTAAGTGTATCCAAGTGAGAAGGAAAGTTAACTAGGGAATAAAATCCTTGGGCAATGCCAATTAATTCCCTTTGCTTTATTACGTGTCCTGCAAATAAAGCAGAGAAACTGCCCATTAGTCAGTAGCAGTTTACTGTGTGTGTCCCCAGCGCTGCAAGGATGTAAATTGAGCTGCAGTGTGGTGTGTGCTGTGAATCATGTCCCAGGGCAATGCTCAGCACCATCATTCACTGAAGGGCATTATCTGTCTTTCACTTGAAACTGTTATTTCAGCTATGACCGTAAGAACAGGATATTGAATGTAGGTTGGAAATTACCCTTAAAATTAATTTAGAAAAGCTAAAGAAATCATTAAAAATGAACTCCTACAGAACTGGAAAATAAACATTTGAAAATGCTTTATCTACCCTGTAGTGATGAATAAGTGTTAATTCAAATGGTTCATTATACCTGTCTCACAGCTGCTTTAGTGGTAAATAAATATTTTCTACTGCTGAGTCAGTACTGGATCAGGACTGTTTAAACAGTTACCTGATCTGACTGCTAACTATGACATTTGTGTGCTGCAGGTATGAAAATTTAAATTTTCAATATAATTATTAATCAATGTGGAGACACAAGATGGGTTTTTTCGGTAATAGAACAGTAACTGTTTTTATTTCCTAAATGACACTGTTGAAGGTAAAATACTTAGTCTTTGCTCAATTAAGCAGAAAAAACAAGCTCATATTTTGCACTACTATTGATCTTGAAACAGGATTCAGGCAGAATTCCTTGCAGGAATAGTCTGTGAATCCAAGTGGATTGCTCTAATGCTATTGGTGATGCTGTGAGTATGCTGGCTATTTTAAAACTGAGTTAGTCTTAAGGGGTCTAGTTGCATTGTCAGTTAATTTTGCATGGAATTGGGCTGGCAGCCCAAATGATGACAGGAATGACTTTGGTTCTAAGTGTGTGACAGGTTTGTCTGGGAGCAGCTTCTGATGCAAAATGCTTGATCTGGGAAGCAAACATAGAAGTAGTGGTCTGCAGCTTCCTTGACATTTGTATATTTATTTGTATATTAACTTCATAAATGTGCTAGAAAAAAAGTTTCTACTCGGAGAAATTCATAGAATACATAGAGCAAATCGATACAGTACACAGAACACTGGAGAAAAGGCAAGAGTAGGTTTATAGTGAGACTTGCATGAGTAGTGAAGACTAAATTCTTCATGACTGTATTGCCTATGATGAAAATGGATTGTATTATTCCCTCCTAGGTCCTCTTTTTTAATTAAATCATAGCCACCTGTTAGTATAGCAAGACAGGAAACTTGTCTCATTTTGCATAATTTGGTTTCAGACTTTGTTACTTTTGTTCCATTCTGTGTGGAGAAAACCCACCATTTTCCAAAGCTCTTAAACTGGGAGCCAGTCTCTTTAGCATTATGAAAATGGAGGCTTTCAGTCAGAGGTTTTGTTTTTGGGCCATTTTCTGTTTCTGACTGGGAATTCAGAAGTGTGGGTTTTGGGTTATTTTTCTGGAGCTGGTATTCCCTATGGTAACGTTTATTTTCCAGAAGAGCAGCCTGTTGAGAAATTTCTGGTATGTTCTCTCTGTTGTGAAGTGAGAGGGGTGGGTAGATACTGAGAATGCCTAGGAGAGGAAAACAAACCAAAAGGAAAATGAAGCTGTGATTGGCTTCTAATGAAAGCAAATAGAGAAAAGCGGTGTTAGGGAGTTTGAAAGAAATGCAGCCAAAGTAAACAGAGCACAGAGATGTTTGAGTGGGAGATGAGATGTTTGAAGAAACTGGAGATGAGATATTTGAAGAAACTGTACTGATGGATTTTGAGGTTGCAATTCTTGAGACAGAGGAGTTATTTCATCCAGATACGCAAAAAAGGTACGAATGGTTGGAACAAGAGAAATAAAGGTGATAGAAATGGCTTTTGGCAGCTAGTGCTGACTGTCTGCATTGCTTTGTTTGTTTTTGGACAGTGTAGCTGTGGGACATTTGCTGCTGCAACGCTCTTTAATTGCATCTGTGTTCAGTGGTAAAACTCTCTTCCTGTCCTCTGATTGTCAGTGGATTTCAGGAGCTCTTTGTAATGTTCATGAATTTCACAAAGACATGGGTGAGCTGTTTGGAGCTGAATAAATGATGAAATCCCAATGACTCCTGGGAAAGCAGGTTGCTTTACCAGCTTGCTCATGTAGACAACAGAAGGCCACAGTCGCCTTTGGCAGGTCCACCAGAAATTCTCAGTCCTATTACCATAGAGGATGGTTCCTGTGGGGTTTTATTGAGAAGGAATGAATGGATTGACCAGAGTCACTATGCAGATTTTTTGCAGCACACTTTCTGACTTGTCTTGCTTTTTAAATCTGTAACATGTAGTAGAATGAATATGCATACTTGAAGGATAAGTAGCAGTTTAGTAGTGATTTCAGTGCAATTACGAGAAGGAGAATCTGTAAAATAAAAGCAAAATAAAATCCCAACGTGAATTCTCTGAGTGTCTTTAATTTGGGAGATGGTGAGTAGTTTTCAGTCAAGTGAATGAATAGCATATGTTTGCCAGTTGCACTGAGGATGCACTGGCAGAATGTGTTGTCTTAGAAAGGAAAAAGTTTTATTGTTTAATTGTGTTTATGCCTTTTTAGCCTTATCCATAATGAACACGATGAATGTAGAAGAAAGTAAGAGGCATTTCAACTGCATTGCCAAGAAGCAGGTGTCCCTGCTTGGTTATTTATAGACCACAGGAATGCATATCGTGGAAATGGGCTGTGAATGGCCAGTTACCCATCTGTTTTATCTGCTGGATATTGTAATTGGTTGTATGGAAACTGACTTCTTTTAGCTGATGAAAATTGGGGTTCTGAACAAACCATTAGATGACTGACTGTGTTTCTGCTATTCTGTTAGTCCTGGAAATTAGTCATATGTGATTTGGGTTTTGTAAACAAGAAAAGGCTCTTATTTAGACTTTTTTTTCATTCCTGCTGAGCAAAGATTTCTTCTGTCTGGCCCTGAATGCAATATTCTGGATTGTAGCTATTTAGTACAGCTGATTTATTGGCTGACTTTTCTTCATGATGAGCAGTGGGTTTTGTGTTCCCTTGTCCCTTTTGGTTTCAGATTAACTGAAAGAAATGTCAATACCACTTCCCAATAATTTCCCCTCCATCTCTGCATTAATCTAAGCTTTTGTCCCAGAATTGTGGCTGTTGCTGAGAATGTGAGCTCTGAATTCTTCCTTGGAAATATCCATTTTTTAAGATCTAGGTCAGAAGCTGATTCGAATGTAATAATTTATAATAATGAAACTGGGACAAAACAAACCAAACCCTAAATGCAGATTTTCAAGTATGGAGAGAGAAGGATAATCCATTACAAACAAAATAGCGCCTCACGAGTTGAGAGAACAAGTTACTGCTCTTTATCAGATGAAGGAAGCTGTACACACCTTCTCAAGCAGCTTTAAGCATTGGTAGTTCCTTATGGCTTAGTCTTTACTTTCCAATTTGTGTAGGATGGTGACATCTACAAAGACTGTTGTAGCTTTCAAAGAGCAGAGATCAACTTGACAAATAGAAACTGTGTGACCACCTTCGATGTACAGTGGTCTGTAACAGTGTCACTACATTAAATGAATGTCTGCTCATTGGTAGATGGATTTCTTGTGATTGAAACAATGAAATATATTCAGATGTGTTGGTAGTAATCCATGATGTTATAAATAAACCAATCCTGTGCCCCATGTAATAAGGTTGTTGCATCTCTAGAGTTGCTAACATTATCAGGTCTGTATTTCAAGTATAATTGCGGTGATTAAAATAAAATGTTGTATTTCTGGTTGCATACTTGCTTGGAAATTTGAATGTGCTACAGTGATGTTGCATCTGTTGCTCTGAGGTTTAACATGGAGCTTGTTGTCTACAATGAATGAAATGTTGTACAAACATGGGATCTGTCATGAATTTGAACTGAATTGATTGGGAAATATTTTTATGATTTAAAATGTAAGGTCTTTATACAACAAATTTTTAAGTTCACTTTTGTTTATTCATCCAACCTGATATCAGAGTTAGTGGTTAACATTCCCAAAAGCTATTTAATAGGCAGTGCATAAAAAGGTTGCCATACAAGGTAGCAAGGCTTGTCAGATAAATGCTGTAGTGTACTTTTAGTCCTTAACTGTAATTAATCCTTTCTGATCTGCTCAAAATACTGAATGGGGAAAGCAGAGGAGCCTTTTCTGGACACACTGGGATCCTTCAGGACAGTAAAAGGGGTGCATAAAATGAGTAGTTTTTAATGTGTTCTACTTACGAGTAGAACTGGGACATATCTTCTGGCCACTTATTTATTCAGTAGCTATAGATTTGGGTCAGCCAAAGGCATCATATTTCTATTTAATCCTATTTAAATTGTCCAGTTGTTACATAAAGAACATTGTTTCAAAAACACCAGGTCAAAATTATCTTGCTTAGATATCCATGTAAGGGTTAATCTCCCAGCATTTCCTTCAAAGAAAAGTTTTGATTCCAAGAGAACAAAACTGTTTTCCTATCTTGCATTAACTACTGAACTGAAAATATCCTTCATTTACACAGCAATATTTGCAATGCTTCTTTTGGGGGAAGCTACAAACAATTCAAAGCTTCAAAGTAAATCTGCTTTAATGTGTTTAAAAAACATACAAGTTATTCCTTGATGGGAAACTGAACAGTTCTCTATTATTATGTAATATTATGTAAGGATAAAGAAGCTAAGGAAAAAAGAGACTGACTCATCACCAAGAAAGCTGATGGAATAACATTTGTCCCTTCTCTCCATCACAAGAGTTCTGTGCATAACCATATTAAGAGACTGTGGGATGTTGAAATACAACAAGTGGGGGACAAGACGAATTAAATTTCACACACTAAATTTTTCATTTGTCTTGACTTTTGCACAAAGCTTCTCAGCCATAAATTTTGGATGTTTTTGTAAAGAAAGTATGGATCTGGTTCACAGTGATTACACATACAGAAATGTTTGTATGCTGGTGAGAGAAAGATAGGATGTGGCAGAGTTGGGATATGTAGGCAGGTTGGGTTCTGGGCATGTGCTGCAGCATCTTTCCCTTCAACTTAGTGCCTTTTCACCTATTTAAAGTCCTGGGAATAGTTGGGACTAAGTTGCAAACTCAGACCCATTGAAGTTAATCTCTGGTCCCAGAGCTGACGCAATTGGAATAAGATTGGGATAAATGGAATTGGTAAAACTACTTTTCTGTTTGTCTTGTCATACAAAGCAGAGTTGGTTTGTCACAATTGATGGTACTCACCCTTAACAAGGTATTGTGAAATAGCTGAAGCCAATGTTTCAGTGGGACTACCTTGCTCTGGATGTATCTTGCGTTCCTTTTCAAGTCTTTCTTCAAAATCTCATAAAGAGAAAAACACATGAATTTAAAACTTCTATTAGGGAATGAAAGTACAAACTCAGTTATGTCTGGAAATGGCAGCCAAAACCTGAACAATCTGATTTGAGCTCTCTGTATGTAGAGGAGAGGAAAGGGATACAGAGCAAGTTAGTATCTGCTTTGTGTCTGCTTTGTACTCCCCTCCAGACAATTCCAGGCTGGCTATGGCAATGAGATAGTTGTAAACTTTCCAAGGGAAAGAAGATACAGGCCCACTTACAAACTCAGAATGCTCTTAAATAGGTGACCAGGTTCATAGAATATGCCCACAGCCTTCACAAACTGATTAGAAAAGCATCAAGAAAGTAAAGCAATCCCAGTGCTGCATTTGACAAAGCAAAAACCTTCAAAACTCCAGGCAGTGAACCGAAATGTTGGTATCTATTCAGAAAGATTTTGAGACTTGTCTTCTTACCAGGGCCAGGGAAGAAGGGCAGCATCCTGTGTAATCTGTTTTGCTTGCATGTATTCTTGAGAGTACTTGAAGGCAGTTGATGTGCACATGTTCTAGAAATGTTCTCATGCTCCAAGCAGGTTAGTCTGGTAAAGCCCTTAATAAGGGGCTTTCTTCAATGCTATATATGCTCTGTCTAATTTCTGTTTGCTACTTATTGTGACTGTGTCTGAAGAGTTAACTGTGTTATTCCTATCTCTCTCTGTTCCTTTGCCTGCTTGTTTCACCTCTGATGCAATGCAGTGCTGGAACTGCAATGCATTGTCAGTTTACATCACGTTACACCAGTAACAATTTTTAAATCAGACCGAGGTAACGTGATTTGTTTTCCTTTCCTGTGGTTAGATGTCTACTGGGTAATCAGAGCTGCATGCTAATAACTCAAGAATAGTTACAGACCACACTTTGACAAAGTAATTTGATGTGGACACTATGTGGATAGCTTCTCAGACTTTGTGTAAACAACATAAATATAGCTGTGCACTGGAAATCTTCAACCCAGTTTTGAATATAGTTTCCATGCAGAATTAAACTAAAATAACTTGCTTATGCTTAACATAAGTTTGGACTGTTTCATGCAGGATAGACTATGTTTTGCAAAACAATGCATCTGACTAGAATCATGTTTTCCTTGGTGTTCTACTCAGCTCATACTCTGCAAATAATAGTACAGATGGGGGAATTCTTCTCTCTAATGGCTAGATTTGCTCCAAGAGCAAATATGCCCTGATCATATGTTTGGTATCATTCTAACCTTGACTTTTTTGACAGTTGGACAGAACCACAGAGAAATTTTTCCTTACCTCATGCACAGGATTTATGATGAACTGTTTAATCAGGAAACTTTATGGATGAGCGTTCTAGGCCCAACTAGAGAAACTGCAATACAGTTGCAGGCCTGGATGTTAAACTTAGTCTGAGACAATTTTAAGCACTTGGTTTGAATGTAATTTAAGGTCTCAATATATCACTTCACTGCTGCCTACAAAAATGTAAGACGTGAAGAGTGGCATTTACACCATACAGGAACAGAGGAATTTTCACTGTGTGGAATTAGTACCAATGACTCTACAAGCAACCTGTACAGAACACAATTTTAACAAGCTTTCTCATTCATGTGCTGAAGTTGGAAGGTATGGTAACTGCTGAAATAGCTGTTTTCATGTTCTGAGTTTACCTTTGCTATAGAACAGGATGCAGGAAGCTGTTGCTCTGTGCAAGACTGCTGTACTTGGGTGGCAGGCAACATTTGATAGGTAATTGCCATTCAAGACAATGTGTGGAGCTGCTTTTGGTCCCCTTGAGTAGTTCTAGCATCCTCTGACTTTCAGACTATCTTTCCATCCATTTTAGGGAGTGGATTATATCCTGCTGTTCCCTTTCCTTTTCTCAGAGGGAGGTTGAACACTGGGATGCTGTTCAGCTTGATAAGAGTAGTCACAGAGGAATTTTGGGATTTAGCGAGAGCTTTAACTATTCAGAAGCTCTTGTGAATGAAATAGATTATTCTGAGCATATGACACTTCAAGGGGAGCATTTTATATGGTGATGTACTTGATACTAAGAATAGATATGATTTCATATAGTTAGATTAACAATTGTGTGCTTCAGAGATGATACATGTACAGTCTGTTTTAGTCTGCATGTACTTCTTGAGGATGAGATGTGTTGGGTTCCTGCCATTCTCTGTAGTCACTAGAATGCATCTTTGTGACACTTGTTAGTGTGTTTATTTAGCTGCAGCAGTTTCTTGAGAGATGGCTACATAGGTTGAATCTGCATCTTTGTATAATGAAAAACTGTCAGATCAGACCTTATTTTAAAGGGTAAATCATGCCCTTTTCTACAGGAGTACATAAAAGATATTTTCAATCTAAGAAACGTAAGAGAAACAGTTCTTTTCAGCCGCAATCCTCTTGGTTCAGTTTATCAGTAAAATATCTACTGGGTTTACAGAGGATTAATCATTTGGCTTTTAGAGGAAACATCACTTTTTTACTTTTTCTTTTAGAAATGGAGTGTTTCATACTATAATGTTTATAAGTTGAGTTAGAATTTTGACTTAATGTTCTGTCCTATTATCTAGTGTCTTTTATGGCTCTATATATAAAATCAAAGGCTCTGGATCTGTGCTGAACTGTCAGATAGAATGTGTGTTTATTCTTTATATTTATAAAATTATCTTATTTGGAAAACAGTCTGAGAGAATACTGTTCACTTATCCCTAGAAACTGAGCTTTATTCCTGCCCTTGCTCTCCTAATTCAGCAGTCTAAGTGCCTTAATTGATCATCTTGAGATGAGATTTAACTCTGCAGCTAATTGAACTTCAGGGAGCAAAATACACTTTTGTTTACCAAAAGTGCTGTTGTCCCTGTGAAGGCATTGGACTTGCCACTGCTCCACTGCACTGAATTAACAAACCACAGACAAGATGTATGATAATCTGCTTCTCACCTTGATATAGTCTCAACGCTTATAGGAAGGATTTATAAAACCTTAACATATGTTGAAACTTCCAAACCCTTATGGTTGGTTGTTATTCAGCAACCTTGCCTGATGTTATGTATTTAGGGTATATATATTACATTGTGCATGATGATATATTTTGAGATAGTAAATGTATACTAGTTTTGTATATGGATTATTTAGGTGATCTCTTAAGGAATAAAAGCCTGTCTTTAAGAGAATAGCTGAGTGTGCTTCTTTCTTCAGACTATGCCCCACTAAGGTCCTTGGAGGGCATCTCTCTTGGGTCAAGAGCAGAAGAGATGGTTCATTGTTCCTGAAGGGAAAAAGCTTCTTTGGCTACTTATTCAATTGTATAGTAATTACTGGCATTTTGTATTGGCATATACATTGCTCTGTTTTGCGATTTTCAAACTGACCCTTGACTTAAAAAAGTGAGATGTAATAGAAGGCAAATCTAGTTCCTTATACTTTGGGAAGGTGACTTAGTGCAAAAAAACATTCAGATGGTCTCTAGGTTTTTATTGGTTCTCTTGACTAATGCACTTGCTAATAAGGTGTATGGAGGAATGAATGGAAGGTTGCAATATTTTTTTTTAATTTGAGGCTAAATTTGGTTATCCTACAGATACATAAATGAGAATGTTCACTTTGTTGTAGAATAGTTAAAAGAGCTAATAATGTGAAGAACAAGAAACTGGAGAGGAGGTGCAGGCTTGAAGTAACACTGGTGTGGCAGTGGTTTGAAGTTACAGTGCAAGATGTCAGTGAGTTTTTGACATTTCTGTATTTTTTGGCATAAACAAAATTGAAATTGAGTGAGGTAGCTGGTCATGGAGGAGAAGGTGGAAGTTTATCACTTGGAATCATAACAAGTAAAAAATTGGATGCTTGGTTTATGTTGAAAAACATTGTCCTAGTCTCCTGCCCATTATGTTCAACCTTGTTTTTGTCACGGATATGAAAAACTTCTGTTCTGAACAATCTTTCTTGATCCTCCTGTACTCTCTTCAATAATACTGCTCTTGTGAGTGCCTCTATAATTGCTATTGGTGATGTTTTAATGCTACTAAATCTGGAGGAGCTGGTTATGCTGAATATGAAAATTTTCAACATCGTCAGCACCAGGAAATTATGTCAACTGGGAGAATGTTTCAAATACCAGAGTGTTTGCAAGGGCCAAGAACTTGAGTAAAGTGAAACAGATGTTCTAGATGAGCCAAGATGAACATCTGTAAATCTGTCCTTTTGGAGATGTGTATGTTGATAACGAGTGGAGCGGAGAAAGGCTTGAAGAAGGTAAAAGACACCAACAGAATCCTTGTAAATGGTAGGAAGGCATTTTCAAAATAATCAAGGGTTAAAATTAACTGCTTAAACCCCACTCCATGCCTCCTATCTGAAAACTGAGCCAATTCCTTACTTCAGAGCATTAAGATGTCCCTGTCTCATCTCTCAATGCAGGGGGTTATTGAGAACAAGAAATTCCTCCTGTTGACTTTATAATTTGCTCCTGGAGTAAACAGTCAGTCTAGGAATTAGTGTTATTAAGGGATCATTTGGTTCAACTGGAGTAAAAATGCAAGCTGAAATCTGCAAAGAATAAACATGGAATCTGTTTTTCAGTTTGTTTTTGAACCTTGAAGTGTTTGTCTGGGATGAACAGTTCTTACACCTGCATTCAAGGATGAATGTTGATAACCAGCAAAGATGAAAAGTCAATTGGTAAAAAAGATTGTTTAAAGCTTTTCAGACTTGCATCAAGGAAAACTTGGAACCATGACATAAAATCTGTGGTGAACTAGGATAACAGGGAGATCAGTTGAGCTCAAGCAGGTATTGCATTGAACTTAGGGTGAATATAAACTCCCAGTGTGTTTTGAAATTTCTTACTTAATATAAAAAGCTATATTCTTTATCTGTAACTTGGGGTACTGCATAAGCACATGATGTTTGTCCTGCAAATACCATGTTCTGTGGATTTTGATGTGAGAGTCTATGTAAAGGTAAATGCCATACAAGGTAAACACAGATGGAGTAGCTTCTGAACCCTTGTCCTGTACCTTGGAACACGACATTATTCCTACTTAGCATGACAACCAAAGACTTTCTTCTTAGACTATCATCTTCCATCATTTTAACTTTCTGGCTAAAATCAAGAAAGCAAGAAATCTGTCTGATCTTTGCAGATGAAAGATAAGATCTGGCAGGCTTTAAACTAGAGAAATATTCTTGTTCCTACATATATCACGGTTATTTTGGAATCTGTGTGATAGAAAGGACTGGTGGGAACTGAAATAGTTGTGTGAGGGTAGATAGCAACCGTCTGCCAAGTGAGATTGCAGTTAATTGGCTTATAAAAATTAAGCAATTGGATATTAATTCCAGAAAGTGGGTCTGGGACCAATTCTTTTTCAGTAGGTTGGTGAAATACCTTCAGATGTTTATACATGAGAATCATCTAAAAAATATAATTGTTGCCTAGAAAAACCCCAACCTTATATGAGTTTGAATGTCACTTAATATGTACACAGGATGTAGATGGTCAGGTAAAGCATAGCTGAGGATATTTTTAGTTCCAAGTACATACTTGAGCATATACTTGAGTTTAAGAAGTTAATACTTGTGCTGCTATTTCAGTGCTGTTGTTTAGCAGATGGTATTTCAAAGAGTAGTTGAGTTCAATTTAAAGAATGTCAGTAATGTAAGCCTAGATTTAATTCACAGCCATTTAAGATCCTTTAACGAAGTCATGTTTATGAAGTCATTCCTGTAAATCATAGGAGGCTCTTTATTTGAGGAAAAATAAGTTTTTTGATTTTGGTTTCTGTATTTCTTCTGTGCAAGTTACTTGTATCATTGAATGTGGGCAGAACTGCCTTGGATGCTGAACCAGCTTGGAAAGATCAGAGCACAGCAATATTGCAAGCCAAGGCTGGGGTCAGCATCCTGCTCCCTACTGTAACTGAAGGTCGCAGGTATAGGGTTCTCTTAGTATCATCCTCTGAACTCAAATTCATTCTCAAAGCAACTTTTAATATATTGTGTCACCTGGAGGGCTAGGAGCTTCTGAGTCCTTGACCTCTCTTTGCGGAATTCATATAAGGATTAATTATTTTTGTCCTTTTTGGACAGGAGAGGAGGAAAGCATAGGATTGACAGTAACTTTTCTTAGAAAAGGCCTGTTTAAACCTGCTATCTTTTGATGGTACAAACCCCACCACAAGTAAAAGCCATGTCTCCTCCTAAGGATTAAGTCCGTGAGTCAGCTTGCAGGTAGACAGCAGAGCAGACAATTCCTATTTCTAGCAACCTGAAAAAAATTGCTTGAATCCTTCCTTCTTCCGTCCAACTTGACCTCTCCTACCACAAGAAGACAGTTCTTTTAGGCTTAAGAGCTACTGTCAGCCAGACAAGAGTTTACAGGTAGGTGAAGTAGCATTTGCTCTTCTGGGAAAGAGATACCAGAACTCTGGTAAATAGATTTGGATATCAGTTCCTAGAAAATTGGACCTGAGTAGGCTAAATTGCATTTTTGGTAGGAAACAGATATGTTTTAATATGTTGTTTTATTTAAAGACCTTTTGTCTTGTTCATTATTCCCACCAGTGAGATTAAGCCATGCAAGTCTTGAAAATACAATAGAATGAAACTAATTAGATCTGTTAATAATCACAGTGATTATTATCACTGTAGCCTAGAATTCTCCTTGGACAGGGAAAAGCAAGAGGCTGTTTCTATAGAAAGCATAAAGTAGGGTTTCTCTGGAGCAAGAGCAGACTTAATGCAGGACCTAGAACCACCACAACAATTCACTTTAACGAAAACTAATACTCAAATGTCTCAATAGCATTCCTGTATGTGAACAAAAGCCATGTAGCATGTATGGCAGAAATAGGTGACAGAAGGCTCTGACTCATCATGTGGAACTGTAATTTAAGTTCAAGGGGGATTTTTCTATCTTGGATCTATTCCTGCTGGCTCAGATGTCTCAAAAGCCTTTAGCACCTAGTTTTAATAGAACTGGTGCCTACAATCGAGAAATGGGTTGGATGCAAGGAGCAACATACTACTCATCTTAAAAATATCTTCCAGCAAGAGCTGAGGTAACTTTGTGTTGATAAAAAGCTTCCATTGACCTTTACTAATTTTGGTTTCCTGGATTTAGAAAAGTCTCAACTCCCTAAGCAAGAATTTGCTTAGTGAAGCACTGAGAAGCAGATGCAGTGTAGGCATCTTGCTGCTTCCCACGCAGTACAACTTTCTTTTAGCAAACAAGTACTGCCAGTGAACAATGTGTGAGAGGTCACTGCTGGCTCTTATCAATTATAAGTAGTAATTTTCTTTGTGTTGAATCACATCTTAAATAATAACTTCAGGATATTCCTTGTAATTTTGTGTGACAAGTAATACTAATACTGGTAACACAGGTACTTGTCTGTCATAAAGGTTGATAAGGCATCTTTCTAATTAGTATTTATTTTAGTATTATGCACTTAAAGTCAAAGCTTCCCTTATGTAGGCCAATATGAGGTGGTAACTACTTGTCTAGGAGGCCCATCGTGATACACAAAGACGGATTTATACAGCTCAGGCTGACAAGAGAATGCTTCAAATGGTATTTTAAAAAACTCTGGCTCATAAAGGCTTGCCTCTTCAGTTTCCAAATTCAGTGAGGATTAGGAGGTCATAGTTTGGCCCTAAATAAAGAATGGCAATTTTGAACTGCTCCTTTACTGTTCCAAGTATTAAGGAATGAGCTTAATTGGTGTTGCAGTGGTCAGGTGTTTTCTTGAGTTGTTCTTAGAAGATTTTATTAGCAATACAGTGTTATTTCACAGTTCAATGGGGGAGGAGGGCAGTGAGGGAAAAAGAGAAGCAGTCTTAAACAAGATACTTACCTGATTCAGTTCCCTGGAGCCCAGGGCTTGTGCAGGCAATTCGATGTGTCATGGGATTGTTACCAACATGGTCTTCCCAGTACTGCATTGCTGCAACACAAATTTCTTTGTTAATAGAGCAGCTTTAATTAAAAAGTACAGAGATCATGATGAAATTCTGCTTTGACCCTAAAGTTAGGTTTGACTAATTCAGTGATTTCCCAGAAAAAGAATTCCTCTTGGGAACTGCACAGCAGAGTTTGGAAATACATCTGAAGATTATTTTGATATGAGAAACTGACTACAAAAGAGGCAAAGGCACAATCCTGGTGAATCTCAAATAGTTCTGATAATCAGAGGTGAAGTGGAAAGGAGGAACTCCGGCTGAGCTTCCCTGGGGTGTTCCTTCCTTGCTGGGGGTTGTTTGCAGAGAAGCTGAAGTGCTGTAACAGCCTCGAGCTCCACTCAGTGATGTTGCCTCCTTTTTTTCTGTGGCAGCTCGCTCGTGTCCTCTGCAAAACTGAGAGTAGCTTAAGGCCATCATTTCATGCATGACTTGGTAAATTGTGCAAGAAAGAGCACTGCCAAATGAGGAGCTAAGCCAGTTTTCAATATGAGGGCCATCTGTGACAAAAGGTTTCAGCAAGTTTGAAAACAATTGAGTTCTTTCCCATTTTTAGTTTGTAAATTTACATTTCGCATGTAACTTTGCAGCCTCCCAAGACTAAATTTATGTTACTGTATCCTTGTTTGCTATGCATTAAGTTTTTGTTGAGTCAAGTGGTTTCATTTCAGATTTGATCCTTTGTGGTGCTGAAAAATGACTTTGCATCAATGTCACTTTTGATTCTTGCCGGAGATGTTTCTCAAGGTAGATGAAATTGGGATATTTGTGGTAGATAAGATGCGTATCAATAAATTGCTACTGGTTACAGCAACATTGCCTAAATAGAAAAGTAGTTTATTGCTGAAAGTAGACAAATTTTAAAATTTGGCTTGAATTCTAGGTAAACCTCTTTCCCTTAACCTGGCCAGATAAAACTGTAATGAGAGATTACAGATACCTGTTTCACGAAACGTGAAGTTGTGTGCAATGGAGTTTCCATGTAGTAAGTCTTAATGAGCAATCTGCAATTTGTTTCAGAGATCTCTCAAATTGTGCCTTAAACTTTTGCGAGGAAGACTAACTCTATTGCAAGTAGAGTGGCAATAATGTGATATCTGATGTGTTGAAGTATTTTTTCTTGGCTAATTTTGGTGTCATTTCATGAGAACAGTATCTTTTCTAAAAGGATGATTTTACCTACTCTAGTTCCTTCTTGCTTTTAGAAAAAGCATTGTTAAGTTTTATAGAGCAGTTTTCCTGAATCTAGGGTTTAAATTTGACTTTTAGCTAATATGTCTGAGATTAAGCATCTTTCAGCAGTAAAGCAAATAAAGTTACAGCACAGTGTCACTGAGTCAGCAACAGAGACAGAAATCTGCCTTGTGCCAGACCATCAGGCCCCACTTTAAACATTGCTTGTACTGGATAATTTGGCTGCTTGTTTCCATTGACAAGCGTTCTTTGCAACAAATAATTTTCAGGAAAAGTAAAGTTTTTTGTAACTTTTCATATTACTTTTAAAGGAATTGAATAAGAAGAACGTTCCTGACCTTTAAATACACGTTTACGTAGCAGGCAAGACTGGTAGGGAAACCCCAGCTGGAAAATATCCTTAAAAGTGCAGGATTCCCAACTTCTTGAACTTGTCTTCTAGCTGCTTTGAAGCAAATGCAGAGCTGCCCATATGGAGAAGGCAATCACTTAGGGATCAATCTATCTGCCTTTCTGAGTAAATGTTCTCCATGACAATACTTGATCTCCCAAGTGCAAGGGTGTTAGTGTTTGTTACACTGCTTTTGAAGTGTTCCCTTCTTACACACAAATAACATGCAAAGGGTTAGATACTTAAATGAAGACTTTTTCTTGTTTCTGCTGAGTGAAGCTGACTTCTTATCATGTTTGCAGCTCTTTTCTTTAAACTATGGAAATATACCTGGAATTGGACTGTAGATGTCTATTAAAGCAGCAGTCTAATTTTGCAGCATTGACTCAATTCTGTAGTCAGTAATCTGCTTGAATACAGTGAGGCTTTTGGGAAGACTGTGTATGTACTGCCAAGATTAGTCCAAATGCATTTGTGCAAACTTTTAATATGTTTTATTTTAATTCTAATTTGTAGATTTGCACTGTTTTATTGTGATATTTAACAATTTTTATAACAGTAATTGGTGAAAAATATTTGAAATAATGCTAATATTTCTAAATTTAGATTAATGAAAATCATATAGCTCTGAGCTTAGAAAATGTGGGTATTTCTTGTATTGGTCTTTCAAACCATTAGATTCAGTGTATCGTATGCACACAGTGTATTGTATGCTAAATATTTTCCAAAGACACCATGTCACTTTTAATATTTTAAACATATGCTAATGTTAGTAATGTTTTTCTCACCAATGTGACTTTCACTTGCATTTGAGGTACTTGAATCTCTGGTTTTGCTGCTGTTGAGATAAATCTACTGAATGATAACACTGAAATAACCCTTACACTAGGATGGAGCTGCAACCTCATCTCCAGTAACCGTGACAAACATTGCTGTAATATTTACAGGGGAAAAGTGTGCATCAAGGGTGAAATGCAGAGATGCATTAAAACATGAAATATAAAAAAGGCAGTTGTAGCTGCTTAATTGCTTCTTAGACTAATGTAATGTCTGAGGAAGTAATCCCTAAATAAGTTAGGAGGTGAGATCTTCCAAAGCAGTTAAAAAACCCCCAGTCATAGACCTATTGGGGGAATTCTATGAAGAGACTGTCAAGAGCAGTAAAGCTGATGCGTTGTTAAATGTCTTTGGGAGAGATTTTCTGGTGTTCTGCATCTTAATGTGGTGAAAAGGAAACTTCAGTGAATGGACGCTTGCCATTGTCCTATTTGAACCCAAAGGTTTCCTCTGGCATAGGAGCCGAGTCTGTCAAAACGTGACTTTGCCCTGCTCTCAAATACTGGGTGTAGAAATGCAGATGGCTCTGAAGGCTGGAGCACGAGGAGGCCAATCCCTGTGTGGTACTCGGCTGGTACATTCATTTGTGCAAAACCAAATAAGTTGTGGCAGCTGGAGCAGGATGGTGGAAAGGGAAAAGCAGGAGAGCAGGAGTGAGGGGGGAGGCAGAGTAGGGTGGTGGAGGAAGTATAGGCGGGGTGTGGTGTGGGCTGGGAGGCAAGAACTGCTCGAAGGCCAGGTGGGTATGGCACTAGGGCTGTGCCGGGAGAGTGCGAGATGGAGAAACAGGCACAAGGCTTTGGAATGGGAGACGGTGAAGGGGGGATGGAACAGCAGGGATGCCCATATGGAGCCAACTTCTACAGAGCTTTTTCGCGATATTTGGCTGTGATTTGGAGCTCTTAGAGCTGCTTTTAGTGTGCAAGCTGCTGCTCCGCATTCATTCCCCTGAGCCCCACGGCAGGGATTTCTGGTTGACAGCCCCTGCATCGAAGGAAAGGAGAACACTCTGGGGTTTCCCGGGCTACCAACCTTTCGCCGCTGTTAATGCGGGGAAGAGCGCTCGACTTTACCACTCCAGTGCCCCAAGCCCGGTGCTTGCGCTGTTCCCCCAGATCTGACACCCCCTCCCCCGATTGCNGGAAGGCTTCAAAGTAGCCTCGTCTGGTCTCGGTTTGACAAGGCGGCCGTGAGCTTCGCCCCTGCCAGCGCAGGGCGGCGGTGCCGGGGGCGGCGGAGCGGAGCGGCCCCGGCGCGCACCCGCAGCGCCGCGCAGGCGGTCCCGGGTGGATCTCGCCGCACCTCCAGGAACCGGCGCTGCCAGTCCCCTTCGCTTCCAGGGAGCTCAGAGGAGCGCGGGGGCTCCGTGGCTGCCGTCCTGGGGAACTGCTGCGGCAATATTGCAATTGCCGTCTGAATAGCAAGTGAAAAAAGGTGGTGGTGGGGGAAAAAGATGAAGACGCTTAGATGCCTCCTGCCAAAAGTAAAGAGCAAATCTCAGTTGCAATGGCTCTGCTAAAACTTGATCATGCGGGATTTCAAGCGGTAAAGAGCTGCCGGGCTGCTATTTACTGCGGTGGGAACAAGTTGCAGGATGAAATCCAGGCGCTAAGGGACCTATTTCCCACTTCATTGTTTGCAAAGGAATCTACTGAAATGACTTTGAGGATCTTTAAACTGGAACTATGTGGAGGGAGAATGCAGTAAGTATTGCCTTTCTGGGGAGCACCGAGTAGTTGGGCAGGGGCGCGGAGGCTCCGGGTGCCGCGCAGGGATGCCGCCGGTGCCGGTTCCCGCGGATCCGGGCTCGGCTTTTAGTTCCCAGCCAGCCCCGAGGACCAGTTACAGAATGCTAGCTGCCTTCGCCTGGCGCGCCAGCGCCCTACATTTAGCTGGGGTTGCTTCAAGAACTATCTTTATGCATATTTACTGGAAATAGTAAATGAAAATCAAAGCAATCGAGCTTCCCGTAGCGGGTTCTGCCAGAGTGTCTCCCTGGGTTTGTTTATGGTTCATTGGGAATGAAGCCGTTCTGTTCCAAGAACGAAAAGAGCTTTATCCCACACCGCTTTAGCTGCGTTCCAGGTTATGCTTGTTTTGAACCTGACAAGAAAACTCCTGCCCTTGATCATGTGAATTAGTTCGCTTCAAGCTGCTCTTTCCAGGTTGGATGCCTCATCCCTTAGAGCTCAAACCCGTCCATTTCACCTGGAAGCAAACGGGCAGGTGGGAACCCAGGCTTTTCCTGACCTGGATAGGATGGGGGACGTTTCCCGGACGGCTGCGGGCTCTTAGCAAAGAGCTGAAATGTATTTCTAAGTGAAGAGGGGCAACTTTTGAGCGTAGTCACTTTATTTCTGTTCACATGTCGCATGAGATTGAAGTGTATTTTTTCCCCCCCCGTCAAACCTGCTTCCTGACTAACGGCTTCTCACCGTCTCCTCTCCTCCCCGCGCTGTCCCGTCCCGTCCCCCGTGTCCAGCCCCCCCTTGCCTGTCTCCCTGTGCGCGTAGCTGCCCTCCCGGGATGCGATGTGGCTCGCCGGCTGCGG